>CAUYON010065180.1:0-23780 GCA_963573935.1 Arctocebus calabarensis
AAAAAAAAAAAAAATTAGGTCTCACCATACTTGTTCTTGCTGCCTGGTTCTAGTGTGACTTCAAGAAAGTCATTTCACCTCTCTTAGCCTTTGTTGACTGATCTATAAAATAATGTACATCAAGCCCTCTACCTCTACCTCAAATTCTAATAGGCAATATGCTTATGTCCACATGTGTATTCCTATGTGGCTGTACCTACATATGTCAGTATGAACATATATGTCATCACATCTCTACAAATTTGTGTGTTATCCAAATACATATACATTTGTGATATAAGTGCATGGCTAATATATCTGCAGATATGGCCATTAGTGGTTAATGTACGATGCATAATTTTGAATGTATAAAATGAGTACCGTTAGGTGTGAGTGCTTTGTATGTGACTATATATGTAGTCATATGTATGTTTGTGTGCAAGTCTGTGCATATGAATGTGTGTGATGATTGTGTATCTGTGTGCATGTTTACTCATATACATGCACAGGAGAATGGATATATACATTTCTGGCTACTATAACAAACAACACTCTGAAGTTCGAAATCAGTCTAAATCAGAGCTTCCTTTTTAAGTTACAACAGGCACAAGGAAAAGAAAATCCATGTCCTCCTGCCTTTGAAAGAAACTGGGCATCTGCTTACAAGGTGGAAAGGAAGCAACAAATCTATGAGGGCCATCCCTCAGAATGGGGCAGATCAATGTGACTTCCTGGAGGGGTTTTGTCTTCCTGGGCTTCTCCAACTTTGGAGAGCTGCAACTCCTGCTCTTTGCCTTGTTCCTTTCTCTATATGTCATCACTGTGACCAGCAATGTCTTCATTATTGCAGTCATCCGGCTAGACAGCCATCTGCACACCCCCATGTACCTCTTCCTTTCCTTCCTATCCTTCTCAGAGACCTGCTACACTTTAGGCATCATCCCTAGGATGCTCTCTGGCCTGGCAATGGGGAACCAGACTATCTCGTATGTGGGCTGTGCAGCCCAGATGTTCTTCTCTGCCTCCTGGGCCTGTACTAACTGTTTCCTCCTGGCTGTCATGGGCTTTGACAGATATGTGGCCATCTGTTTTCCACTGCACTATGCCAGTCGCATGAATCCTGCCCTCTGTGGCCAACTGATTGGTACCTCCTTTCTGAGTGGATATTTCTTTGGACTGGGAATGACACTGGTAATTTTCCGCCTCTCATTCTGCAGCTCCCATGAGATCCAACACTTTTTCTGTGACACCCCACCAGTACTGAGCCTAGCTTGTGGGGATACAGGACTGAGTGAGCTGGGGATCCTCATTCTCAGTCTGCTGGTCCTCCTGGTTTCCTTCTTCTTCATCACCATCTCCTATGTCTACATCCTGACAGCGATCCTGAGGATCCCTTCTGCTGAGGGGCGGAAGAAGGCCTTCTCCACCTGTGCCTCACACTTCACCGTGGTCATTATTCACTATGGTTGTGCCTCCTTCATGTACCTGAGGCCCAAAGCCAGCTACTCCCTGGAGAGAGATCAGCTCATTGCTGTCACGTATACTGTGGTGACCCCTCTCCTCAACCCTATTGTGTACAGTCTAAGGAATCAGGCTGTGCAGGCAGCTCTGAGAAATGCTTTCCAAGGGAGGCTCCTGAGTAAAGGGTGAAGGCTAGCCCATAGGGACACTCTCCCCTGAAAAGGCTAGGCACGGATCAGGAACTCAGACCAACAGGCCAGATATTCAGGGGCTCAAGCCAAAGCTGTCTCACTCTCAGGCCACTGGCACAACCCCAGCTTGCCTCCTGTCCTTCCTCCAGGTAGTGGGATGCAGAAGCTTTTGTTAAAGGGGCTTCTGTGAAAGGATGCGTCTTAGACTAAGGAAGGATTGACTTCCAAGCAGAGAAAGATATTGACACTAAAGATTATAACTGACAACATTCGTGTATTGGGAGGTGGGCTCTTTGTACAGAATGCTAGCAGTTTTACACAAAGTTAAGGAATGACCTAAGAATTCTCACTGGCAAGTGACATCATCCCCTTTAGCAAGTCAGATCAGAATGTCAAAATTTAAACCTGCTCAAACCAAACCTGACTTGAAAATTTTTGGAGGAAGCATTGCCTTTTCTTGCTTTTTAGTTTAATTCTTAACTTTATAAACAATTGCACTGACTCTAATAGGAGACAGATACAAATCCAAGTAATACAATACATTAAAATTTAAGAGGAAGTTCAGGCACACTAAAATCCCCAACTCAAACATTATAAAAGGTATCCATGTAATAAAAACATTTATATACGCTTATTCTTTTGACATTTTAAAAAGATGAAATGCAGGGGCTTCAAGGATAAGAAGGAGCCCAGCTAGGTTGAGATTTTGCCATGTGAGAGCAGTAACATCTGCTATTATGGTGATGGAAGAAAAAGGGACAGATTGGAAAGAAAACAAGTGTTATGTTGATCTCTGTGGGGTTTCATTTACAGGCTAACCTACTGATATTCTGAGGAATATGAAATATCTTTATTTTCAAATGTAAGAATTGAAACATGTCTTAAAGCTAAAAGGAAATTATGAGTAGATGACCTTGGATGTTACTTATCTATTCTGTAAAGACTCTTCTTTACAATATAATCAGCTGCCCTCTCCAGATGATGATACAGTTCTCAGAAATACATTTCATTTAGCTTTGTACTATTTAAAAAATACTGTTTTTAAAATAGGAGATACTTTATTTTGTAATCATAAGAAAACAAAATAATGCAGATATGCCAAACACAGAAAATAAAAAAAATAGAGACCTTGGTACCCTTCTGTCGCTGCTAGTTCTGCACTAAGAAAATCCATAGCCTCCTGTCCTACAGCTCTTAACCCCTTCTAGCCTCCCTCACCACCCAGTTAGAGGTTCTTCAGGTCCTGCAATAAATGTAATAAACACACACCACACACACATACACACACAAGTATTTTTTCACCCTCCACATTTTCCTGTCCAGTTCACCCCCTAGGACCTTCCACCACACTAAGATTTTCTATCATCCATAGGAGCTGCTGATCCATTGCCAAAGTAGGAATTGGTGAAGCCAACGTAGTCATAGCCAGCAGGATGGCTGCGGCCTCGTGGGTCCATGTACTGCTGCATATGTATGGTACAGAATGACACTTGCTCTGGGGTTAGGGCCTGAAAAGCATGAAAAAGAAAGATACAGTGACAGGGATTCAAAACAGCTGGTCCCTTGGGGATTTCCCTATGCCATAAACTCAGGAGGTGGAGAGACTTTGGCCAGGAGCAACGAACACTGCTCCAAACCCACATCTTTCTCATAAATCATAATTTCTAATGAGCAAGACAACTTATCTGTTCAACTTAGCTCTCTACTAAAGAAAAAAGCCCACTCCCCTTGACCATTGTGCATGTCTCATTCCATGCATTTGGCTTACTGAATAGAAGGAATGAGAAAGAGTCCTGAACACTGAGTTGCAGATTTTGGATTGACTCTGATGTGTAGTAGAGAGCCACTGTAGGATTTTTGAGCTGGGTCCAAAAGAAATGAAGTGATGACAATGCAAATGACATTCTGTACACTGGGAGGTCTGAGGAAAGGAATGGGTGGGAGGGGGGCCAGGAGGTCATAAGATGCAGACCAGGTGATCATAAGATACAGATTGTGATTAGGCCTGGTGGGGAAGGCGACTGGAATCTGACCTGCTTCATGTCCTCTTTGGTAATGTAGGCCTTGCCCTCCGCCAGGGCTTGGAAAGCACTCTCTACGTCATCGCTGGACTTGATGTTTTCTGATTCCTTGTCAATCAGGAAGGTGGTGTAGTCCTCCACTGTGACATAACCCTTCCTGTGGGAGAAATGAACCAGGAGCTGTGCTCTCTCAGGTCACAGCAAGAGGAAGGGGCCCTCCTTATTCCACCCACTGTGTCAGGGAGAGAGGGAGACCTGACTCTCTAGTGCCTCTTCCAGCTAGCTGAGACTCTGGGTGATACTCTCCATTAGACCATATCCTCGCTCTTTTACAGATAAATGATCACTGTGTACTAAGCTTCTGACTCTTGGCCCATTCATTCAGCCTGATTTTTCTCAGGGTTTTGGAATTTCCCATCAGCATCAGTCTCCAGGTACCTCAAATAATTTCTGATCCACTTTAGTGCTTGGTATGAGAAAGACTTTAGTCCCTAACAGCAACTTGAACCCTCTATTAATCTACCGCACCCTGGAAAGCACACAACCTCTACCCAGCCCCTCTGCTGGCCTCTGAATCACCCGCGTCTTCTTAACACCTCCTATAAAAGATTATTTTCTCAAGTCTCACCCTCATAGCAACCTGAAATTTAGGGATGAAGCACAGATAACAAATTGGGCAAACTGCAGACCTAGTGCCTGTGTTGAAGTCAGGGCCGTTTACTTCTGAGTTAACCTGGATTAATCTGGAAAGTGCACCAAGCGTTGCTCACATCACTGTGGTTGCCTATATCTTCCTGTCCTCAGATGAATTAATTTCATGTTATATGGATCATTTTTCTTTGTGTACATCTCCCAACAAGCCTCAGTCCCTCCTGACTCTGGGTGTCCCTCCTACCTTCCCGGGTCCACAGCATTCAGAAACTTCTGAAACTTAGGCTCAGGTTCACCCTCCTCCACCATGGGCAGGTAGTAGTTAAGTCCTCGCAGGCAGGACCGGAATTCTTTGTGAGTCAAGCGCCCTGTCAGATTCTCATCAAAGTGCCTAAAGAATGTAAATGCTGTATCAAGTTCAATAGAGAACCAAACTGGAGCAGAAAGGAGCGTGTCTTACTGTGTCAGCCAGAGTTTTATTAACATCTCATAAAGCTGTCAGAGAACTGAGCTGAGAGCCTGGCTGGGTCTCTTATACTTTTTTTATTTTTTAACCAAATAGATAGAGGTAAAACGATAAAACATTGAGAATAAATGGAATGTATTTTTTTTTTTTTGAAACAAAGTTTCACTCAGTAGAGTCCTGTAGCATCACAGCTTACAGCAACCTCAAACTCTTGGGTTCAAGTGACCCTCTTGCCTCATACTCCTAAGTAGCTGGGACTACAGGCACCCACCACACACCTGGCTATTTTTTTTTTTTTTAGAGACTGGGGGTCTCACTCTTGCTTAGGCTGGTCTCGAACTTGCAAACTCAGGCAATCCACCTGCCTTAGCCTTTCAGAGCACTAGGATTACAGGTGTGAGCCACCTTGCCCAGCCTATGAATGTATTTTGTTTTGAGACAGAGTCTCATTATGTTGCTCTCAGTAGAGTGCTGTGCCATCACAGCTCACAGCAACCTCAAACTCTTGAGCTTAAGCAATTCTCTTGCCTCAGCCTCTCAAGGAGCTGGATCTACAGGCACCCACCACAATGCCTGGCTATTTTTTTTTTTTTTTGTAGTTGTCATTGTTGTTTAGCAGGCCCAGGCCAGGCTTGAACCTGCCAACCCCAGTGCATATGGCTGGCACCATAACCACTGAGCAACAGTTGCTGAGCCTAGGAATGTACGTTTTAAGAGCAAAACTTTCACAGGAATATTATATTTAAATACATGACTGAAACTAATTAGCATATCCAGGGCTTCATTTAAGATCCCACCAAGATTCCATCTATGGAGCGGATAGAATAGTAGCTATTTGTAGATTCATCCTGAGTGGTCAGATAAATAGAAATAGCAGTGAAATCATACTCACTTATAGATTGTGCTAAACTCCTTTAGCGTCTCTTCACTCACACCTATGGTGTCCCTGAAAGGAAAAGCCTGAATTAACCCCCGTATATAAATCACAGAATAGCAGAGGCCATGCCACATGAAAGGAAGAGGAATCTTAATGGATAACTTACTAATTGAATCATCTAGTTCAGGGGTGGAAAAACTGTGGTCCATGGGCCAAATATAGCCCGCCACCTGCTTTTGTGCAGACATGAACCAAGCGTGGGTTTTTTCCTCACATTTACATATGGTTGAATAAAATGAGAAGAATACATTTTATGAAACATGAAATTCAAATTTCAGTATACATAAATAAAGTTTTACTGGAAAATAATCACGTTCATCAATTTCTGAATTATCTTCGGTTATCTTTTCATTAAAATATCAGAGTTGAAAAGTTATAACAGAAACTATATGACTCACAAGTCTAAATTGTGTCTTATCAGGCCCTTTACAAGAAAAATGGTGCCAATCCCTGAGCTGGATAAAAATGTTGCCAAAAAGTTATTGAGACCTATACCTGCATTGATATAACTGATTTTTAAAGAAAAACTAGTTTCTACTTTTCTACTCTGTAAGGCCACATTTTAAATGTTTCTTCAATTCTGGATATTACATTTTAGGTAAAGTTTTATAAAGGAGATTTTTTTTTTCTGAGCTCACATAAAATGGGTAAGAGACTCTAAGAAATTGGATACAAGAGTCAGTTGTTGCCTAGACAGGGTAGACTCAGGGCCATGAAGCACCCTTTTATTTTGTGATGGAAGTCAGTATGAAAAGAAATAGTCATTTTGTGGGGCAGTACAAAGAGAATAGCGGTTTGAGAGAAGGTAGGTGCATATCTCTGGAGCAGTTATTCTGTCTAGTAGTGCATATCCCAGCCCTCAGTTTAGCCCCTAATAATACCGCCACCTGTGCCCTTCCGCCCTGCCCACAGCCCTTACTTGGCCTGGATCTGCTGCTCCAGGTTGCGCTGCATCCGCATCCCCAGCTGGTGGAGCTGGTCCCACTGCTGGGCCAGTCCAATGGTGCTGAACTTGAGATCAAGAACCAGAGCCTCTTCCAAGTTGTCCCCCAGGTCCTCGATTTTGGTCAGTTGACGCTTCATCGCCTGGATCTCCTTCTGCTTTCGCTGGAAAAAAAGACAGAAAGGCAACTAGTCAGCGAGGCCACCAGCTCCAAACTTTGTGGTGGGAGGGAAAACAAGGATGGTGATGAATTCAAACTTCCCTTAATTATTCCTTTTCAATTATTTCTAGGAATCTTCTTGTCGTTTGTGAAAAATGAACTACTCAGAATACCCCTTCACTTCTGTAAGTCTTCATTATGAAACATAAGGAAGTTTCTGTGAGATTATCCTTGTCATTTAAGTATTCAGTAGTATAGAAATCTAAGAGTTAGCAGTACTGCTAACATATACTGCTAATATAAAACAGTAGAATTCCCAAGATCCACATATTATGGGCACCACTGATCTGCGCTGGGACTTGTCTGTACTGGGACTTGTCTACACCACTAACCCTGGTTAAGTTCTCGGGCTCCCTGAAACTCCTCAGTGTTCAGTTTTAGGCCTTCTTCATCAGCTTGGCCTGATGTGCATGGGCCACACAGGGCCACTCCTGTAATCTGGGTACAATATACCCCAAGTTTCTGCATCTTACCAATGCTTTCTCCTTGAGAGTATATTGTCCCCAAGGAGAGGTGAAAATTGGTTCTGATGACAGTGGGATGCAGTGAAAACAACATTAGAAATTACAAGTTTGTGGCCCTCCAAAGGTCAAATCTATCTGACCTTGTTATCTTTAGCATGTATTTGCTTTTCTAGGGAGATATTAGATTTAATTGTTTTTTTTTTCTCCTGGAGGAGGAATAATAAAAATAACGTTGAGGAATACTGTTCTAGCCCATTGCTTCACTCAATTGTCAGAAATTCTCTAGATTCAGCTGCATCGTCTTATCACAACAACTAATAACAGAAATTGCCAATGCTGCAGTTTGCAAGATAGGAAATTTTATATGTGTTTCTTTTCTTAATCACTGTGAACTCCAAGGCATATTTATTAACTCCTTTGTACAGATGTAAAAGTTGAAGTTCAGAGATGTAAGTAAATGGAGACCCACATTCATGAAGTACTGGCCTGTGGCTAAAATTCAAATTGATGGCAGGACTGGGATCATAGGCTTGGCTTTTTGATGTTAGGTGATTTGTGTTTGAAAGTATCACCAGAGTTGTCCTTTTTTTTTTTAATTCTTGTACTCTTTATAATTCTGGCATATCCTCAGCTAATAAATAAACATTCCTTACTTTATTTGCTTCCAACTGGGATTCCAGAGTTCCTGTTTCTTTGAGCAAAGATCTAGTTAAGAATAAAAAGGAAACATTACTCATAATATCAGAGGTCAGTATTTAACACAGACATATCAACTCAACTTTTCTACTGCCTTTTCTCCCAAGGTATATGGCCTCCATCATGCAATGAAGTTCCACAAAGTTAAATTTCTTTTCTTTTCTTTTTTTCTTTTTCCTTTTTTTTGAGACAGAGTCTCACTTTATCACCTTCAGCCGAGTGCTGTGGCATCATACCTCATAGCAACCTTAAATTCTTGGGCTTATGTGATCCTCTTGCCTAGCCTCCCAAGTAGCTGGGACTACAGGAATCTGTCACAATGCCCAGTTATTTTTTAGAGACAAGGTCTCGCTTCTGCTCAGGCTGGTCTTGAACTCATGAACTCAGGCAATCCACCCACCTCGGCCTCCCAGAGTGTTAGGATTATAGGTGTGAGTCACCATGCCTGGCCTCCACTAAGTTAGATTTCCACAACCAAACCCTTCTGTCTGTTGGGAGCCTTGCCACATTAACAAGAAGGGAAGGTTTCCCAACTCTCTCTGGGAGAAGAGTACCACATGTTCCTCTTAGTTCTTATTCTCATGTATATACTAACACAATGTAGGCCAAGTCAGCCTACTGAGGAGCAGGTGCAAAATGAAGTATGAAGTATGAGCTTCACCTTCTCACCCCACATTGTATTTAAACACCATTATAATGCTCACCTAATGTACACAATGCAAGGGTTTATTTCAACATAACTAAGAGTGAATTTTAAATATCTTACCATAAAAAATAAGTGAAGTGATGGTTATGTTAATCATCAGTTTGATTTAAGCATTCCACATTGTATATGAAATCATAGCATTGTTTTGATGTATACTGTTAAATATATACCATTTTATTTTAATTAAAAATTAATAAAAAATGTATACCACTATGATTTTAATTAATTCAATAAAAAACCCCATCATATTGTAATGGGATTAACAGTCCTCAGCACTAAGATGTTCTTAATTGATTCTTTAAGAATAATACAACAACACAGACAGCATAATATAAAATACTGACCCATCCAGAAAGTAAGCCCTGGATGTGCAGGTCCAGAACAGGAATCGGAAGAGAGAAAAGAGAAATCATATGTTAATATGGAATAGTTCAAAGATTTTCTTATTTCTTCAGATTTATGAAACATTCAAATCCTTGTCACTACAAAATGCGAACCTAACCACCCACTTTCCCCAAAGCTTATCCCACTCTGGGAAGCTCAGAGCCTCCTGTGAAGCCAGAACAAAGAGCACAGGTGTCAGGCACATACTCTGTGATGGGCACATGCTGTCATGGCATGAAAAAGGAACCTCAATGAGAGGCGGAGAAGGGGGTACTGTGTTTTCTCTGCCTTCTTTGAGGTGTTTTTAAGACACTATACAGGATTTCTTTTTGTTTGTGTGATTTATCCTTGTCATTATGTATAAACACCATAATTCAAGGATTGTCTGACCATCACTCTTACCCTTGGAACATCACAATTCTGACCCACCTACTATATACAGTCTACCAGCTTTGATCATTTATTTTAACACATTGCACCCTCTAAATCTCCTCTTTCCAGGTCATTAACCCCATAAGATGTGACAAATATTACCTTCATGTACAGAACATTTTTTAAAGCTAGTCAAATGCATTTTTCTTTTGATAAAAATAATTAATGTCCTTCGATTCTCATTACAACTTTAGTAGGCTGGCAACATAATAGCTTTATATCAAGTGTCCACAGTAGGCTCTGCTTCTAGTTGTGCTGGTAAATACATATGTGACCTTGAGCAAGTCATTTTATCTACTTGAACTTCCTTCCATACTTGGAATTACAGGTAATAAAATCTGCTCCATGTACTTATCAAGTTGGCTCAGAAAGTTAAGTGAGGTAATGGTTATGGAAGTACTTTTTAAAGTGCAATGTGCCAGGCAAACATGAGGGATTTTTATTATTTTGGACTGAAATTATAAGCAATTGGAAGAAAGATGAGAAGATTAAGTAGAGATTAACAATGAGTTGAAGGATGAAAATCTTATTTCTCAATTGCACAGACTGATTCAGACAACAGTCATTTCCAAATATAAAGCACAGGCAAGATAGGCTGCTTTTAGAACAGGGTATATGCTGTATGAACGTCTCTTCTCCCCTCAGTCAGATATACATGGGTTGTTACTTAAGTTTTGAGATACATAACAATCAATAAATTCAAAACTGGCACAGATAGAAACAAATGAAACCCTCCCAGCATCACCAATGAGCGAAGCAAGTTGAAACTTGCACAGTGAATCAGAAAGGATGCTGTTGACTGTGTTTCTTGGAAGTGAAATAATGGACCATAACACATTTTGTCTCAAAACTTTTTTAGAGGCCCCCTTATCCCTATAGTAAATAGTGAATGTGGAATAGAGTTCACAGGTTTAGAGGTTGCATAGCCCACCTGGTCTCCTCAATCCACTTGAGGAAGGTACTGGCATTCTGTTCAAACTCTTGACACATCTCAAAGTTCTTGACCTGTCTTGCCTCTTCTTTTTGCAGCTCTTGCTCCCGTTCCTAAATCCCCAATGCACATGGCAGGGTTCATGTTGAAGACTTTTTATTTGCCATAAAATAATTGGTTGGTAGACTTAGCTGCATGTGTTCCTTCTCTTAATCTAACGTATCTTCCACAGGCAATGCCTATGTGCTCACATTTCTTGCAGCCCACCTCTTCATAGCTCCAAAATGTGAGACTAGGTCATGGCACTTCCCATAAGTATTTTCAGTAGTCTCAAACAAAGTCCAGTCACAAGTAAGAGAGGGATAAATTTAATTTAAATAAACATAAAAAACAGCCTTAATGGGAAAGGAAATAGTAAGAGTTGCCATTAAAAAAATGGTAATGTTATAGTGAAATTTGTCTGTTAAATGTTTTAAATGTTTCATACTTTCCATAATAAATATCATTATAAATAGAAGAAAATTACAAATAAACACATCAAAGGACAATTTTTGAGGTGCCTTGGATGGGGAGGAATATCTATATGAGCCTCATGAACTTGTCACAAGTCATCACTAGAACCATCTCTTGGAACTTCTGTTCACTTCCTTGAATCATTCTCCAATGCCCAAAAGCATGAGACTGTTTCCACTGTGGGGATCAGTGTATACCTGTTTAAAACATATTTCTCATTTTTGTTAAATGGTCTTAATTCATGACTGTTGACCCAGTATAATTAATGGCATTTCTTTCTTTCTCAAAAGTCTCCCAACTTAGATAATAAATTCAGTGGTCATGTTTACTTCAGACAAAGGAAGTTTCTGCTATGCCCTGAGTTACCTTAATGCTGTCATGCAGGTGCTTCCAGATTCTTTCTAGCACTTCCACCGTCAACCAGGTATAAGGGCTGGAGGGTACATTTAAGGCCTTAATCTGCTGGTCGAGTTCCAGTAAATAGTTGAAGTCTGCTTGAGCCCCGGCCAAGGAGGCCAAGAAGTCCTCATGGTCCTTCTGCAGCTGCCGGATCCCATTCAGGGAGACACAGTGTACAGGTTCTGAGACGTCCTCTTCGGCATTCTCACACCAGTTGTTGAAAGCTGAGGCTTTGTGTGCAAATTCCATGAATAGCTCCTCGGCCTGCAGAGAATAAAGAGACACTTCTGTCTTTCCCAATAAAGCCTCTCAGCAAATGAGAAGACTCAGAATACAAATTATACTATCTTCACATATTTGCAGGGTTGACAGAAGTGATGTTGATACCATGTGATCAGATGAATGGACACATGAATTATAGGCACAAACCCTGGGCCTGGCATTTTCTCACTGTGTGAAGTCAGGGCTTCCCTCATTTACAAATGAGGAGACTGAATAACTTCTAACGTGACTGTAGCTCTCAGCCTCTAAGAGTGGCAAGGGTAGTTTTCAATGATATGATTGCTTATTCTAAAGTCTGTGCTCCAATTCTACCCGATACATAATAAACACACAAACATTGATGTTGAATGAATGAATGGAAAGATGATCGAATAAACAACCAGACAACCATCCTTTATCCACATCCTCTTTTCCTCCTCTGTGTTCTTGCCGGCCACTGACCTCTCTTAAATTATACTAAGTCATTGCCTTGTCTTTTTTATGAACCTTGTTCAGGCATGCCATCTCCTGTCTGAAACTTGTAGACCAGTGCTTACTCCTGTGTCCTGCCCTCTCACCTGCATCCTGAGCAGCAATCTGTGTATTCCTGTATTACTGCCTGGAGTTGCTCACTTGCTCTGAATTACACTAAATTATCTATGTTACTGAATGAGAAAACTAGCATGTGCTGATCCAAAAAGACAGTGATCAGAAAGTTTTAAACTCCAGATGCATTAGAGAATTGGGGTTAGCAAATTTTACTTCTAAGGGGATTTATCTTGAGCAAATATGAAAATTAGTTTTCTTTCTCACACAAGGGTGTTAAAGAGAAAGTGGAGGTGGGATTGCAAAGGCATTATGCTATCTTACCCTACTCGCATTTGAGCAATCTATATTGTAAGACAGATCCCTACAGAGAAAATGATCATGGCCCCTACACAGGATAGACACAAAAGCCTATGAAGTACTTCATATTATTTTTATAACGTCATGAATTGAGTGAATATTTTACAAATATTTTAAAATCAGAAAACAAAATAACAAAGCCTCTTATAGTTAGAAAATCAAGGAAAACAGAGTAAGAATACAAAGTAGCTTCCTGTGTGAAATGCATATGTAAGCATAAAGCTACTTGTTTAATTCTGTTTTTCACTTATGATTTATTTCTGTAGGCCTTGTATTTTTCAATAAAGTATAAATTAACAAAGAATCTAGAGTGACTTATTTTTACTCATGTGTTTATTTGCTAATTTCCTTAACTAACAGTCTTGTTGTCAGTTCTGATTTCAAGACTGTTCTTTTTTTCAACCACCAAAGGAAGCAAGAAAAGCTTCACTTTTCTCTGCCACATCCATTGCAATAAAAGGACTTGTTCTATAAAATTTGGATTCAGGCAAAATCTGTACTCAAGGATCTGGAAGGCCACATGTGGCCCCAAGGCCCTAGGTTCCCCATTCCTGGCTGATTATACTGATTTTCACTTGTTTTGTTATCTTTTATGGTCAATATCCAATGCCTTAGCAGCTACACTGAGAATAGTATTTCATTCACTATTTATCTATCGGAAATAGGTAGGGGCTTATACCGTATTTTAGACCCTCTGTCTTTTTAAATAGTAATAACACAAAAAGCCAAAGGAGGGTGGTACTATTACCCTATTTCCTCCATGGGGGAATCAAGGTTCAGAGATATGTTAAGACATACACAAGGACTCCACCTGGGAAAGGTCAATACAAGTTGAAAATATGCTTTCTGCTTATTCATCCAGTGCTTCATCTACATGAGTAAGAGAAAAGCATAAGGAAGGACAACCTTGCCTGCCAGCCAGTCTTAATTCTATCACATACAAAGACCTTCCATCCTCTTGTCTCACCTACTTCTTCCCCTGTAATTGCCTAGGTTCCATCTCAAGTCAATTGTATAACTGATCAATCAATCTAAGAAAAATGAATCTTCCTATAAACTTTAAAAAATGAACTAGTTTTGCTCCATAAGAACATGTTCTTGACCCCTTTCAATGCACTAAAATGTCTGTAAATTATCCTAACAAGGTTCCAGTATCTATTTTTTAATTCTATGGTAATATACAGGTAACAGAGGCCCAGTCACATCCCATCAATTTTTCTTTGTTCTGTATTTCTTTTTTTCTTTCTCTATTACTTTCTGCAGTGGTGTTTGCTTCTCTAGTAATTCCTGTCTGTGAGCTGCAGAGGATTCCAGCAGCTGTCCCCAGCGCTCCAGCAGGGCAGCATGGCGCTCCTCGATGGCTTTGGTCTGGCTGTGCTGAGCCCCCACCAGTTGGTCCTTCAGGTCCGTAATCTCAGAAAGCCTCTCCTGCTGGAAACTCTGCAAACTGGCATCCAGTGTGTCCTGAGAGAGAGCAACAGTGAGGCTGTGAAGAATAGCACAGCTTCCAGGGGCCATTCATACCTGGGTTCTACCAGATTTTCATCACAGACAAAATAAAGGACTGGCAAAAGTTAGGATGATGACCAGGAAAAGCAAAATATAATTTAGAGACATAATGAATATTTGGGGCTGAAATTATAGTTAAGTGTCATGGTATGCATATTTTTATAATTAGATTTTAGGTTAGGTATAAAATTAATATTAAGGAACTATTGGAGCATGCTGTGATATCCCAAATTTTCTCAATCAAAATTAAATCCTTTCAGCAGTGCAGATCATTTCCAAGATTCTCTTGTACTGTTTTTGAAACTTGGTGCTCTAAGTAGTAGTAGGACACTGCTGGAGTCTTTGGAAGTATACAAATTAACAAGAGATCTCATATAGGGGACAGTTACATAAATCATATTTTTTCATAAATGTTAATATCAATATCACAACATTTGGGAAGTTCTACTTCCAGTTTTGACAGAGTGACTTGTATTTCATCAAATCTTTCTTTGAGAAGAACTTTAAGAGCTCGATAAAAATTCTTTGAAAGGAATGAAAATGCAACTCAGGTAGCCTACACTCGAGGGATCAAAATTCCAGACAGAAAAGAACAAGACAAATAAAAGCAGTGTTCTCCCCATTTTTCCCTCTGAAGTGTAAGCTGCACAGGCAGAAAGGCTGAGGAGGAAGTGATGTTCAGAGCCTTTGACAATCCCAGGGAGCTAAAAGCACAATAGGCGGCCTTCTGGGGACTGAGGCAGGTAGGATTTCAGTGGTTACGAAGAGAGAGTGGGTTCACTGTTCTGCTGTCCTTCCCCTCAAGGAACTTAAGATTCCTACACTCGAGAGGACAAAGTCTTAAAAGCCAAGCAGGAATGGTAGGTAAGAATTTAAAGAGGTAAGAATCTAAGATAAGTAGTACCACTGTGACCACTGCTGCACTGGCCAGCTAGAAGCAGGGGTAGCAGCAGGCCCCTGAAAGTGTCCAGGAGCAAACAGATAAAGGTACATCCTCAACAAAATGAAGCTGTATCTTGAATCATTTTGATACAAACACAGGGGGTTAGATGACAAAGGGACTGTTGAATTATAGCTTTAAACCAAAATTCATGAGTTAATTACTTCAAGTGTAAATAGACTTTTTTCAATACGAATTATTGATTAGATAAATAAAGTAATATACAACTATATGATAGTTACAAAAGACATATCTAAAATATAAAGATATAAATATTTTTAAACAAAACCTAAAACATAGAAATAGATACACACTGTAAACCCTAAAAGGAAAAGACACAACATGTAGTATAGTAATACCTAAAACAGAGGAATTTAAATCAAGGAATGTTATTAGATAGAGACAGAGGACTATTTCATAATTAAAATTATCAATTCATCAAGATGATTTCACAGTTCTAGATATTAACACAACATTTGACCAAGCCCCAACATATGTAAAAATAACAAGGTATTTTAACAATGTGATTAACAACTGAAATCTGATTTGCAACGTCAAACACTGCAAATATACATTCTTTTTCAGATGTACCTACAATAAACACCAAAACAGGCCATTTGCTGGATACGAATCAAGCTTCTGAAAAAATATAGATTATCCTTAAGAAGGTTGGGTATCTAGGAAGAGAATTTGTGGTTGTATTTGGTTCTTTCCATGGCACTTCTAGAACACTTCTATTTGTGAACACATGAATTATTTGTGTCTCCATATGTGTCTCATGACTGAATCCAGGGAACAGAGCTGCCTATCCCAGAATCCAGGAGGAGACAGTCTTGGAATTGATGCCTAGGAAAGTAAAAGGGAATAGGAAAAGGGTAGGACCCACTCCTTTCTACATACCCAGTTAAAAAAAATAATGTTTTTGCTTTTGAATTGAAGTGCCATGAATGTCTCACTGTCCGTGGAAAGTTACTGAACTTGTTTCTCACTGAATTTTCGTGAGGGTTAAATGTGAAAACATATGGAAAGTGCTTACTTAGCACAGTACTTGTATGAGTTAGGTGTTCAATAAATAAATATCCTTCCTGGGAAAAAAAGAAAAAAAGTACATAGTATATGCTTTTAAAATGCAGTGGAATTAAAGTACGTAATATACGTTTCAGAAAGATAAGGAGAAAATTCTCTAACATTTGCAAATTAAACAGTATACTACCAAATAACCAATAGATCAAAGAAGTCAAATTAGAAATGGCAGAAAATAAATTAGAACAAAAAATGACACAAAATATGTGAGATTCAGCTAAGGTTTTGTTTAGAGGTAAATTTTTTTACTTAAAATCAAAGTATTTAAAAAGAAGAATGACTAACATTTTAATAATCTACTTATCCATGTTAATAAACTTAAAAAGCCATCAAGTTATTCTCAAAGTAAAATAAAATGATTAAAATATAAATGGATCTTAATGGAATAGAATACACAAGAAAATAGAGAAACATCCAAAAACCCAAAGTTGGTTCTCAAACAAATGACGGACACTAAGCAGTAAGAGTAGAGAGATAGGGCAACACCCATAGCTCAGTGGTTGCAGCGCCGGCCACATACACCGAGGCTGGGGGGTTTGAACCTGGCCCAGGCCAGCTAAAACAACAATGACAACTACAACATAAAAAGCAGCCAGGTTTTGTAGTGGGCTCCTGTAGTCCCAGCTACTTGGGAGGCTGAGGCAAAAGAATCACTTAAGCCCAAGAGTTTGAGGTTGCTGTGAGCTGTGATGCCACAGCACTCTCCCCAGGGTCACAGCTTGAGACTCTGTCTCAAAAAAAAAAAAAAAGACTAGTGAGACAAAGTGGTAGTGAGGGGAAGCAAATGACCAATATTATCAAATTAAGAAAGACAAAAAGACTGATTATAGCTGCTACAGAAAATAAAATCCCTAAATTTAGAATTGACTATTCCTGTGGGACTAAGCTTTTATGAAATGTGGGTCTTGGGCTTCCCTGGCATCTGTCAAAACAGCAGCCTGCTCTCACCTGCTTAGCTAAGACAGTGAGGAAAGTAGTGAGGTCTGCACCATTGCCATTGTTCTTCAGGCTTGCTCCCTTCTCAGCTAAAAAAGAAAAAGGATAATTAATAACAAGAGAAAGACAGTTGGTCTTATAAAAGCCCTAGTGAAGAAAAAAGGAATATTTACAACAGACTAAATAGGTTGTTCACTGCATTACGGAAATTGTGGAGAACAGTGGATTGTTTTTCTAGATGGAGACAGGGTTAAACTAACTGAAACAGAGCTAGCACCAAGAAAACTTGAATTTTCATAAAAAAGGAGAAAATTAAAGATTAGAACAAATTATAAATAATCAAACATTTTAATTTATTTCCTACAAAGTTTTGCCATGGCCCTCCTACCTTTTTTAACATTACACATGAAATCATCAATTCCCCAAAAATGTGTTCCCTGGAATTATGACAGTTTAGTTAGCCATCAGCATGCTTATTTGTGTTTGTGTTTGTGTGTGTATGTTTGTACACATGTGAGCACAATTGCATCCAGAAAGGATAGGAGCAGTGAAGGAAGTACCTCTTTGCCCATGGTAAGAGGAAAAGCCCCAGAGATCATTCTACAAAGGAGATTCATTAGGATTTCTCAACCCAGAGGACTCCGGCCCTGACATATCATACCTATCCAGTCCTCTACCATATCTGCCTTCCAGTTAAACTGCTGGAAAGCATAATCATCTTCTAACTGCAACTTCCAAGCAGCTATTGCCTTGGCCAGAGAAGGGGTTTTTTTATTCAGAGCTTCTATCTTTGCAGAAATCTTCTCCTTGTTCTTTTCTTCCTGCAATACCAAGGTTGAAGGGAGAAGGACAGAGACAGATATACAGATGAGTGTCCAAAGCTAAAAATGTAAATTCTTTAGTACCATTAGAGAATCTTATCTCTCTTATTCCAAATATATACCTACTCTCCTCCAGGTCTCATATAATTATCTTATTATCATCCATGTGGAAGTTCAGTTATTTCCACACTAGCATTTGTATTGTCTTCTCGTGTGCCTATGTAAGTGTGGATTTCTTAGTTGGTGTAAGAAGGAAGGCATTGGTGGCATCTCCATTTGTAGGGGAGAGAGGTGTCCGCCTGTAACACTTAGATAAATGAGGCTTTTCAAAAACAACACTTAAATGAAATAATAAGGTTCAAATTACAAAAAGATTTCACTGTGGTCTTCCTTCCTACAGACTTAGAAATCAATTTCTTCAGATTATAAGCACTTCAAGTCAAAGCCAGTGATGAGAACACTGTAAACACTGTTTTCTACTCAGGACAGCAAAAATGTTAACAAAGGATTTCAAAAAAGTTAAAAAGTGTACAGCTAAAAAAAAAAATTCTAGCAAATAGCAATTGAGAAGATTATTTTCTAAAAAAAACAAAAGGCAGCATAGAAAGGATTATTACAGTTCTAAATATGATTTTCTACTGATAATGAGTCAGGATTGGGCTAACTCACCTTACTCAGGATGTCTTCTCCTTGTGCACACACATTTTGCACCCGGGTCTCATGGATAGCAAAGTCATTATCCAAAGCTTCATGCTTCTTTAGCAAGTTCTGCATGAAAGTGTTGGTGAGAATCAGAAAATCTGACTGGGAGGTCTATCCCAACTGACTTTTGGGTTCAAGGTAATACTGATCTCTGGGCTCTGTCCAGCTAAATTGATAGACTAACTACTATGTCCTTTGGGATAGTGCTACTACATTCTTTTCCCCAAACTCTTCACTGGACAAAAAGGACAATCTTAGTGGAAGAAAGGAGTCAAAGGAATACATGTGATACTGTTTATATCTTGTTATGTCATCTTAAGATTCTTCAGTTTTGAAATGAGGGTGTTAAGGTGATATATTATAAAGATGTCTCCTCACTGAGATTTATATAATCTTATAAAACATTGTATCTGGCATTAAACTAACAACTAGGCATAAATAAGGGTGTGATAGTTGTTTTGAATATCACTCCAAATTTGTTTCTGACTGTTCTCTGGAAACATGACATCTGTGCAGCTAGCAGAACACAAAGGAAGTGAGGATGAAGCCTGAAGAGAGGGATTTGTCTTGTTTTCGGTTGTATCTTCCCAAGAAATATCTACACCAGTCCTCATTACCCCGACCACCCACATGTTACTGTTCCCCCTATTGCCTTAGCCCCCCTTTTGTCATAAGATGACCCATCAAGATTTTTCCTACACAACACAGTGGCCCAGACTAAAGGAAGAAACAGAATTCATATGACTATTTTGTCTTTTGAAAATAAAAGAATTTTCTATCTATGATAGTCTGAGGCCTTAAAATAAGATGGTTACCCATTTTAAAAACAGATGGGCCACATTACATTTTAGGAATGTATTATATCTCATCTTTTACACAATCTATAAATGGATATTGGAAAAATGATCCAATCATCTTTGTAAGAATGAATACCTGAATCAACCGTATTTTTATGTACGTATACTGCATGAATATAGTCCCTTTAATATCTTTATTTTCTATTTCCAAATAATATATTCAGAAGAGACATGAGTACTGATGACACAGAAATAAAAAAGGATCATAAGAAACTACTATGAACATTATATTCCATAAAAAGAAGAAATGGATAAATTCAATTTTTTTTTTTTTTTTGAGAGAGATTCTCAAGCTGTCATCCTGGGTAGAATACCGACATGTCATAGCTCACAGCAACCTCCAACTCAGGCTTGAGCGATCCTCTTGCCTCATTTTACCTATTTTTAGTAGAGATAGGGTCTCACTTTTTTGCTCAGGCTGGTCTCAAACTTGTGGTCTCAAGCTATCCACCCACCTTGGCCTCCCAGAATGCTAGGATTATAGGCATGAGCCACTGTGCCTAGCCCAGAAATGGATAAAATTTTTAAAATGTACAACATATCATGACTAAATCAGGAAGAAATAGAAACTCTGAACAGACTTATAACTAGTACGGAGATTGAATCGGAAATTGAAAAACCCCTCAACAAACAAAAGCCCAGGGTCAAATGCCCTCATTGATTAATTCTACCAAACCTTTAAAGAAATGCCAGTCCTTCTCAAACTCTTTCAAAATATTGAAGAGGAAGAAACATTTCAAAACACCATTTAGAAGGCCAGCATCACAAGACAAAGACAACTTATGTCATAGTAAAAGAAAATTAATCACCACAAAAAGTTCTCGGTGAATTCCAAATTTTAAGTCCACTAGGCACAGTTCAAGGTGGTAAAAATATTAATGTTTTGTAATCTCTCTCTCAAAAGATGTAAATATACATATTAACTCAAGATCACATACAGAACTTGTTCTTTTCTTTATTGGAAAACATAATCCTACATTTAAAAGGGTGTCTATAAATGGTAGAGCTATTCTGTCTTGTCAGCTCTTTTCCTAACATTATATTTTGTAGAAACTGCAACCAATATTTACACAAAAAGTATTCCAAATCAACATATAATCAGGCTTTGAGGGAATCTTAAGGAAACCTATAACCCATAAGTAAAGGCTTTTACCCATGATGTCTTTGACTCATAGATCACAGATCATGGCATTCAGATTGAGTTCTGCCTTCAAGGCTGATTGGTTCCATGACTTTGCACAAGTCACTTATATCTTTGGTCCTTAATGTTTCATATTTGAAACTGGCAGAATTATCAATATTTCCCTTATCTCCTTCTCCCACCAGGAGACAGGCTTTAATTTTACAGGTAAAAATACTGACTTAAGGAAAAATATAGATTGAAGACAAGGAAATTGATTGTATCTTCTTGTTCCTCACCTGAGTAGCAGCCAAGGTGTCCCCAGAATCCCCTCGGGCAACCATAGCTTCCATTTCACTGATCCAAGCTTCCTCTTCCTCAGCATTCTCCATGAATTGCAAGTATTCCAGGGACTCTTCCAACTGAAGCCCTCTAGAAAAGGGTGGTAAGCCCAGTAAGGAAAAGAAGGAATGGGTCAGCAGTGGGAATATGATGGCTTAGCACAATCTTATCAGAGCAGACCAGCTGCTTCTCACCAAGCAGCCACAGTTGAACTGGCCTGAGCACAGTCTGGGATGTGCCCACTGGTCAGCAATGCCTATCCCCTGCAGGATGGAGGGGACTCCTGCCCCAGGAGTTCGTAGTATAGTATCATCTGCTCTCTAGAAAGAGAACCCTGGCCAAGCAAAAGGAAATGATGAGACTTCAGAGCTCATCATTTCAGAGCTGGAAGACGTCCACAGAAAAGCAGTGTCTCTTTGCACTTTGAGTGGTGCTTTCTTTCTTATGAGATGAAGGCCCCGTAAAGTGTGACTAGATCCCTTTCATTACTTAGCAAGAAATGTCTTCCTACTGGCAATAGACCTGGGATTATAGATAGAAATTTTTACAGTTGGTCATATGACTATATGGTTCAAATTTGCTACAGGACTGTGAGGGGGGAAATGTTCCTTCCTTCTTTCATTAATAAGGGCTTCAAATAATATTAAAACTGGGGATATAAAGTAAAACACTTGTGTGGCCAATGATCCAGCATGAAGGTCAACACACATAGGGAAAGAGTGATGAGAGACACGGGGAATATATGCAGAGGGAGAGGTATGTTCAGAACGGAGGCAGCCATCACTCTGGCCAAGGTGGCTGGGGGCAAGGTGCATGGAAGACCTGGAATCCAGCAAGAGAATTGGGCCGTCCAGTCCCACTCACCGAGACTTGGTCAACTCTTTGAGCTTCTCCCAGTGTTGGACAAACTGTGCCAGTCGCTCCTGAATCTCTCCTTGTCCCACAGTGCCCTTGTCTTCCAGCCTCTCTGCCATATCCAGCACATTCTAAAAAACACATGGCATCCATGTGATGTCACCTCACAGTCTCCCTCATTTAGCCATAGTCCTCTAGCAAAGCAACTAGCTTTTTCTACCCTTGAGACAATTTATAAACTCCATGAGATTTAGGAAGATCCTGAAAATCCTGGGAGAATGAAGAAAGCAGCAGCAAGATCTATGGTGCTAAATTTTCTCCAATATTTTGGCAAATATCTCAGCTCTTGCTCGAGGCTATTCTCTATAACCTCTTTGTGCATCATTCACGACTATGGAGGGATCCTGCTGCCAAGTCAGACCCAGGGTTGTCTTCCTCACATATGGCTCAAGTGTAACTTGGCAGGTGTCCCAATCTGCATCCCAATTGTCAACAAAAGCCCAGGGGTGCTCAAAGTTCTCTTTCCAGGGAAGAGTGGGTTGATCAGAGACAAAATTGATCAGAGACAAAATGTGGAAGAGAAAAGAACACTTGAGAACCCCATGACTAACTCTCTGTCACTTAAGCACCCTACTTTTTCATCTTGTAACATCCTTCTATTTGTCTGTAACTGAAGAAACCTATATTAGATTATTTCTCTCTTTTCAGGTCCAGGAATCCTGTTCTTACCTGGATGGCGGGCTCATGTGCCACTAGTTCCCCTTCTAGGCGTTTGTGCTTCTTCAGTAAGTTCTGCACACTCTGAAGATCCCTCCCATAATCCTGGGAGCTCACTTGTAACAACTTCTCTCTGGGGTCAGGAAAGGAAACACAACTTTGGAGTTTGGACACACTAAATCCATAGCAAGAGTGTATGCGTAGCTGGGGATGATAAATTCCAGAACACCCTGGTGTCAATAAGAAAAAGATAATCAGTGGCAGAGGCATTCAACAAAACTTGTGATTGATGCCAATACAAATTAAAGCAATCTACTGATCTCCACCCCCTTAGCAGCCGGGATAGCCGTCCCATTAGTCCCGTTGCCCGTCTACCTGTGTATTTCCTGTTTGTTTGTGCAACAATATGCACTAACCCTAAAATTCACTTTTATTTTTTATTTTGTTTTGAGACAGAGTCTCACTCTGTCACTGTTGGTAGAGTGCCATGACATTACAGCTCATAGCAACCTCAAACTCTCGGGCTTAAGCAATTCTCTTGCCTCAGCCCCCCAAGTACCTGGGACTATAGGCACCTGCTACAATGCCCAGCAATTTTTTGTGTTGTTGTAGTTGTCAAAAAAAAAAAAAAAAAAAAAAGCATATACACTAATCTTTCTCTTTTCAAAAAAATGTGAAAATTGAATATAACCTCCCTGGCTTTTATTTTTTATGTCTGTTAATATCAATAATAAATTTAGCTACAGTAGTATCTACAGAGATATGACAGAAGTCATGGCAGCTGGGATGGTTCCAACTGTAAAATGTTTGATCAACACCATGAAGCATAGTAAAAAAACAACATAGACAATTCTGATTAAAGCTCCATTGTCATATTTTAAGTCCTTGAAAAAAATAATACTTCGTTTTATATGGAATCAGAAAAAACCTCAAATAGCCAAGGCATTACTTAGAAATAAAAACAGAGCAGGAGGAATCAAGCTACCAGATCTGAGATTGTACTATAAATCGATAGTGATCAAAACAGCATGGTACTGGCACAAAAACAGAGAGATAAATGGAACAGAACAGAGAACCAAGAGATGAACACAGCTACTTACGGCTATTTGATCTTTGACAAGCCAATTAAAAACAGTCAGTGGGGAAAAGACTCCCTATTTAACAAATGGTGCTGGGTGAACTGGCTGGCGACCCTGCAGAAGACTGAAACTGGACCCATACCTTTCACCATTAACCAAGATAGACTCTCACTGGATCAAAGATTTAAACTTAAGACATGAAACTATAAAAATATTAGAAGAAAGTGCAGGGAAAACTCTCGAGGGAATTGGCCTGGG
>CAUYON010065182.1:0-55909 GCA_963573935.1 Arctocebus calabarensis
GAAATAGGAGAAGTAAAGAGGATATGCCAATAGCCTGGATGACTCACTTTTATACCATTAGCCCCTCTGGTTAATTAGGACTGGTTTCCTGATAAGATATTTCTACTTTGGCTTGGCGCCTGTGGCTCAACGGGCTAAGACACCAGCCACGTACACCTGAGCTGGTGGGTTCGAATCCAGCCCGGGCCCGCCAAACAACAATGACGGCTGCAACCAAAAAATGGCCGGGCGTTGTGGCGGGGGCCTGTAGTCCCAGCTACTTGGGAGGCAGAGGCAGGAGACTCGCTTGAGCCCAGGAATTGGAGGTTGCTGTGAGCTGTGATGCTACAGCACTCTATCCAGGGTGATAGCTTGAGGCTCTGTCTCAAAAAAAAAGATATTTCTGCTTTGAGCAGGGGTGATCCATAAGTTTGAGGCCCCATCTTGGTTTGGGTCCTGACTCGGTAAGGCAGATGTGGAGGAGAAGGTGAAGACTACCAGGTTTACCCCCAAACCTCAGCAGCTCACCTACTAACATTCCCTTGCAATTCTAGGTTGCCTTGAGTTGCATCTCTTCTGCCTTCATGGTTTACTTTGATGTTCAGTGTAGAAATGTCATGTAAAAGAAGATCATGGTTTTGGGAATGTTTGGCTAAGAATTAGGGAGATTTCCTTGCTTTTGCCAGGTCTCAAATTAGTAGTTTTTTTTTCCCTTTCTCTATTTAAAAAATGAGTCACAAGTGAAAATTTCCAAAGTTGACAGACATCAGTTGGAAGGATTTTACAGTAATATTCCTTTATTTTTTCCTCAATTATGTTAAGAAACACCTGTGATCCAATATAACCCCAGCCACTATTGATGAGGTTTCCGTCCTTCAATAATGGAGCAATTTTCAAAGTCTAAACAAATATTTGTGGCCCCTTTGTGCTGTCTACCACTGCTCCATCTTAGGAGAGGTGGACCATAGAGGTTTGTCTGTGGTCTTTGGACATCCCCTGGCCACTCCTCTCCTTTGAGGTGATTTCCCTTCTTGTTTTAAACCCAAGATGATTGATAGGAATGACATCTAACCATAACTTTCCCTTTCTAATTTGGGGCACAAGGCCAGATTCTCCTAGGAGGGATTACACAAAGTTACATGACCTCAATTTCTCATGATGTAACAAAATCTATAGCTATTCCTTTGCTATAACTTATGTAAATTTCCTTTTGGAAATGGAATGGCCCAACTCCTGTTGTACCATGCTCTCCAAGTGACAGTTTCATCTAGTCCATATGTTCACAGATGAAGGAATCATTGTCACATGGCAAATGGCCAAGAAAGCCCCCAGCCCACTTCCGTGGGATTGTCCAAGAGTGCCTGGCACATTCCACTCCTCAATTTTCTCCATCAATTGTGAACAGATGGGCACAATACTCTTTAAGTCGGAGTGAAGTGACTTGTTTTTGGTCATTGTCCAAACAAAATGAAAGAAAGTGCTATTGTCTGGCTCAACCACAATATAGGGTTTATAAAATAATGACCCTGGTTCAATAATGACAAGAGTCCAAGCCTGCCATGATGGGCACTTTTATGGCAGCAGCTCAAAGACTACCATTTGCAAGTTTCAAATTGATTACAGATTTATGGGCTATGCTTGCCTCGTTGTTGGCTTCCTGAAGTTTGCAACTCTATGGCCGCTCCATACTGCATCAACTTGCTAAGTATCTGATAAGATTTGTACATTTCAATTTGACTTGACTTCCTAAATCTACCGGTAGGTAGTAGACAATAATACCTTTGGAACTGAAGGTTTCCTGACATAGTTATACCGAGTGATTTTTCGAATCCTCTTCTCCTTAGGTATCTGGGTCCTATACTCCATCATGTACTTAGTTTCTTAAACTAGGCTAATTTGTCATTCTGTGTTAACTTTCTTTCCAATCCGACCCCAATCTTTTCCAATATTCCTCTCCTAGGAAGTCTGCTTTGCTTGATTTTTTTCTTTTTTAGAGACAGAGTCTCACTTTGTCACCCTCGGTAAAGTGCCGTGATGTCACAACTCACAGCAACCTCCAGCTCTTGGGCTCAGGCGAGTCTCCTACCTTAGCCTCCCGAGTAGCTGGGTCTATAGGTGCCTGCTGCAATGCCCGGCTATTGTTTTTATTGCAGTTTGGCCAGGGCCAGGTTGGAGCCTGCCACCCGCAGTATATGGGGCTGGCACCCTACTCACTGAGCCACAGGCGCTGCCCTGCTTTGCTTGATTTTATTATTTATTTTTGACTACAGAGTTCCAGATGAATAGAGTCTTAGTTATAACTGAGATCTTATAATCCATTTACTTCTAACTTCCCACTCAAGACATAAATTGCCTCTAGATGATTTCTGATGATAGTGGTTTACTCCTGTCCCCACAAAACAACCCATTTTATTGTTAGATCTAATTGCTAGTAAATTATCTTATGTAATTGGAATTTTATTTTATTATAATTTAGGTGTGTTAATTTTAGTTCAACCATCTAGAGCAGCAGTTTTCAGCCTGTGGGTCCTGACCCACAGGAACTGTATTAAAGGGTCACAGCATTAGGAAGGTTGAGAACCACTGATCTAGAGTAATGTAAAGCTATACCATTTCATTTCTACTTGAAGTCCTTCAGATAGTGAGGACAGCAGTCATTACTATCAGTCTTTTTGTCAATGCATTATACTTTTTGGTTGATTCTTGTGTTTCCTTAATTTTTTTCTTCCTTTTATGCTTCATTTATTTTATTACTCTTATTCCACAGTTTCATAGCCTGAACCAGCCCATTATTTTGTATCCTTTAAGAATTTATGTCTTTGATGTCTACAGTATATTTTGAGTTTCTCAGTTATCACCTCTCTTCATTCATGGATTCCCTAAATATTTATTAGGTACTTTGGTGTGTGGCAGGTCTGTGGTAGGCAGTAGGGAGGCAGCGATGACTAAAGCCATCCCTCACCCTCAGGAAGCACTTACCGATGTGTCACACTCTGATTCTTCTCAAGTTACTCATCATACCTGTAAGTCACATTTATCAATGGAATGACATCAATTCATGAATGGAGAAAACCAGAAGACTAGGATGATCAGACAAAGAAGCTTTCAGCTAATGATATGCTTGTTTAACTGGGGGCTGTTCCTCACTCTTCCCTCTGCTTGTTACCTTTTGTATATTAAAAGGTGTTTGTACTTGGAAAAAAGAGGAGTCCTGTAGAGATTATGTAAATGACAAACATCGATGAAGACAGAAGGCTGAGGTGAAATGAATTTTTGAGCTGAGAATAGAAGTCTCAGCCTAATCCCATTATACTGACTGGCAGTCAAAAGGTAGTAGTTTTACTTTTGCCCATGAAGAGGGGAGGTGTTTGCTCTGAATTGATAAGACAAAGAAGCAGGAAAACTAAATGAAAATTTAAACCAGTGACAAGAAGTAGTTAGTCCTACATGATGGAACAAGACAAGAGAGCCCTGCAAAACCTTGATTTAGGTCCAAAAAGAGATCTGGAGAATAAGTGAGCTTGGTGCAAGGAAACACTGCAATCCAAGAGTTATCTTCCTGCAGTGGCTCTGGTGTTGTGCTGAGGTGTTTCTATAAGCCTCCTACTCAGATGCTGTCTTTGCCCTTTTCATCTGGTCCTGCAGGGCCCTGGGATCTAGAGTCATCTCATAGTCTGACCCACACGTGCTTCTTCCCTATCCTGTCCTGTACCCCCCACCCCAGTGTTACCTGCCCTGTGGATTTGGTCCCATCTCAGCACAAGTATAGAAATAATTCTCCAATCCAGAAAAATGGAGTTTTGCACAGTCATTTGCATTTGACATAGGAAAGCTAAGCCAGAAACTGTGATTGTGACAGCCTCCTCCAGCATGTTCATGTGAGACTATTAAAAAAATAAAAATCCCTAAAAGTCATAGTTATTGTGATCAGGCAGCTTTTGTTTGAGTGAAGGAGTCTGGCCATACTCAGGAGCATTAGCTGAATGGTACCCGAGCATCCTCAGGGCGTGGAAAGCCTCTTAGATAGGCATGTCCTGTTCACAGATCCCAAGAATCCCATGTTTCTTCCTACTCTTGTCTTTTGCTCTGTTAGAGGGGCAGACATGCTCCATTCCTGTTTCACTGCTCTGCCTTAAGTCTTCTCTGCTTTAAAGATCAGTTTAAAGCTTGTCCACAGTGACTTATCCTTTAGACTGTACCCTGTATTTGGTGATCACCAGAGATTCTTTAAGGTTGGCACATTTTATAAGATCAGGGAATATGTCTTATGTTAGGCACTGCACTTGGTGGTTAGGTGTGGGATGTAACACTCTTCTTTGGTCAGTTGGACAGTGGCACCTGAGGGAGTAGCTGGGGAGAAGGAAGGTGGTGGGAGGTGCAGGTCAGAGAAGGAGGGTTAAGGTGAAACTTGGTCTTCTGTGCTAAAAGAAGATCAACCTAATTTTCATCTATCCATTTCATTTATCATCTTGGTCCTCTGGACCAAGGGGTGCTCTCGTCTCTTCCATTTTTATTCCCCAGGAAGTCTCTTTTAGGACTTGTTTTTCCTGCAAAAGCCAAGCTCATCACTGATGTTTATTTTAACTTCATTTCATCTATGAAAGAGATTGAGTGGGAAAATGAGAAGAGGAAGGCAGAGGATAACATTCCATGTGACTTATCCTAGGGTCCCACCCCTTCAAAGGAAGCCTTGTTGATTTTCTTTGTGACTTCCAGAATGTCTAGCTCAGTAACATATAAGTGATTATATGTATTATATTGTATTGCATTATTTTATATTTATATTATAAAGGTAGGTTGATTATTCGATAAGTGAGCCACATAAAAAAATGAAATGAATAATTATTCACTTATTAATTCATAGGGCAAACTTTACCATGTAGTACATAGATATAGCCTTTCCACAGGAAGAAGCCCATGCATGATGCAAAAAAATAAAAAACTTATTAACATATGATTGTGTATAAATTAAGGTTTCTGATTGGGTCATCTTCACTATTTCCTAGGACAGAGATTAGAGGGAGGTGCTCTGGCTTGCTGATACTTTGGTGATGTCTACCCATGAAGGAAGAGATAGTGAAATCCCTAGATCTTTAATAGAGTGTGGATAGCTCTTTGTACCTCCTAGTGTACTCTGTCATGGTTATGTGTTTTTTTTTTCTTTTCAAAAAGTAAAACTGTTAGAATTTTTTTTTAATCTGCTTTTAAGGACTAAGATCAGTTGTTTAGAAACATACCTGAGGTACCTTGTTTCCCAGTGATGCTTTAAAAAGGAGTCTTTACCAATACTACTAAGGGTTGGAAGATGTGGAACTTGGGGAACTTTCTTGACTGGTGGAAGTGTATATAGGTAGAATCACTTTGAAAAAAACTCGATAATATGTGTATCCGGGGACTCCACAATTCTATATCTGGATATTCCCTATAGACATGAGCGTTTATGTTCATCCAAACATGTACAAGAATGTTCATATCAACTTTATTCATAACAATAACAAACTGAAAACAACCAAAATATTGTTTCCAGCAACAATAGAATGGATAAATACATTGCATGTCAATGCAACAAAATGTTATATAGAGAAGATAAAGAGTACATTATTGTCACACCATCATCATAGAGGAATTTTATAAATAGAAGGTTGAGGAAAGAAGCCAGACATAAGAGAATACACACTGGCTGGGATTTATCAATCTGAAATTAAAAAATATATATTTTTTGAATTCTCCCTTTTATATCAATAAGCAAACCTAAAGTATGGGGTAGAGGTCAGAATAATGGCTATTCTTAACTGGAAGGGGGCATGAGGGAGCTTTTTGGGTAGCTGTAAATGTCCTGAGTCTGGTTTGGATGGTGGTTGGAATAATGTATACATATGCAAAATTTTACCCAGCTGTTCCCTTAAGATTTGTATACTTTACTCTATGCAAGTTATGCTTTAATAAAAAAGCAAAGAAAAAGGAAAAGGAGATATTACTGAAGTGTGATGCTGAGTAATTTGCCACAGTCTCCTGTGTCTTCTGTTTGTCTGGTAGTGTTAAGACAATGATTTCCTTACAGTTCTTGCCCCTGAAACTTGCTGTGTGTATACATATGCAAAATTTTACCCGGCTGCTTCCTGTTTGGTCTGGAAAGAGTTCAGGCCTAGGACTCTGGAGGCCTCTATTATGAGTATAGTCTCCCAGCCCTAATTGTCAGCCATCTACTTATGGATAAGTTCTTCAGGGAAGCATATGAATAGGATTGATATTTAAGTCCCTTTTCTACCATTGAACCATGGGGATAATTAGCAAGATAGCAAAATTAATACAAGATAGCAAAGAGTTTTGCAAAAGATAAGAGTACCAAGATTTAATATTGTACTTGAACTTGATTAAATTAATAGCAGCTACTGATTTGAATCATACAAGGTGCTCCTGTCAAAGACCATGCTATGATTTGAAATAATTGGGCAATGATTTATGAATCATTTTGTTACTCAGCCTAGGGCTGTGAGTGGTAGCTATGACATCAAGGTGCAGTAACCTATGATGTGATTTGTGTCTAGGAGAACATGGTGATTCCAAAAGCAGCCATTGTGAGAGGTTTGCAAGGTCAAGGTGATACATTGGTCAGCTTCATCATGTGTTCAGGGGGATGGTTCAAGTGCTCTGCTCAGACAATCTGGGTCCAGTTTCTGGCTCTTTTTCTAAATGACCACGTGATATAAGGCCATCCCTTTCCTTCCCTGGGCCTTAGTTTCTCATCTATAAAATGGGGGACTAGATGATCAGTGGTTCTCAACCTTCCTAATGCCGCGATCCTTTAATATGGTTTCTCAGGTTGTGGTGACCCCAACCATAAAATTATTTTCATTGCTACTTCATAATTGTAATTTTGCTACTGTTATGAATCGAAATGTAAATATCTGATATGCAGGGTGTATTTAGGCGACTCCTGTGAAAGGGTCGTTCGCTCCCCAAAGGGGTTGTGACCCATAGGTTGAGAACTGCTGTCTTAGATCCTTCTCAGTTTTAACTTCTGTGTGTCTTCCCCGCACAGCCAATTCTTGGTTCTTTCTATATGTGTATTAAGACAGTCAATTTTAAATCTTGAACTGTCTTCTTTTCATGTGGCTGTTTCGTACCACTCATAGTTTTTGTGTTCAGGAAATCGAAATTCATTTTTGAGCAAATAGATCTTCAAGAAGACAACTCAGCTGCCAAAAATCATGTTATCTTCTAACAAATAATAACTGTTATTCTGAATTATTGATTAGCCATCATTTTGATGACTAGTATCTCTTTCGACCATTAGTGCAGATGACGGAGTGCTGCCTGAGTTGCATACCCCTTTCCTGTCCCTCCCACCTCTCTTTGCTCCATTGGAGCCCTACCTGACGCACCTTGACAAGCAAAGCTGCATATTGGTAATCTTCTGGTATTGGCCAGGTTTTCCTGAGGGCTTTGAAAGCAGCTCAATCAGTGCTTCCAGAGCCCAGGGGCTGTCACCTGAGCCAGTGAGAACACTGATGTCAGGAGGAAAAACTAGTGAGAGGGAGCCTTCAGCACTGGGAGGTGAGCACTGTGGTGCCATCTCTCCCCCAGCCTCCCCTCCCCCCACTGCCTAGGCTTCTTGCTTGGCCCCAAATTTTTAAGGCTGCAGAGTCAGGAGAAGATATCTTATTCTTCTCTGGCCAGCCCGGGCAGAGATCTGATTTTGCAAATGGCAGGACTTGGGAAAGAAAGAGAAGATGATGGAGCCAGGAGGGGTCAGCAGGGGCCAGCAGGGACTTTTGGCTAAGAGAACTGGGAAAAACTTTGTGGCATCTTTATTTTTCCTGCTTCTCTACAACTGTTTGGCAAGGATTTTTGCTCCTGTCTCACCTTCTGAGGTCTTCTCTGAGAGCTTTGTGGGTCAGAGGTGGGGAACTAGGCCAGACCTTGGGCTTGGAAGACATCATTTCTCCCCAGCAACCCCTGCCTCTTAGAGGGAGGGTTCCTGTTTCCTGCTTCTGGCATATCTAACTCTTTTCTCTGAAGTCAAATCCACCCTCCACTCTGTCACCTCTCCCACCTTATTTGGTGTGGAGGTTTGGTTTCTGAGGCCCCTAGGAGGTGATGGCATGACCCACTGCTTCACTGACTGCTCCCCTTGAGAGGGTACCCCCCTCAAAGCAGGCCCCTGAGGGTAACTGACGCCCTGATGCTGCCTCTCTTCTCATTGTTTGGGATCTGTGTTCAGGAAACTGTGGTTCAATCTGATGGTATAGGGTTTTGTTTTTTAATTTTTATTTTTAAAAATTATCCTTAGCGGGGACATAACTTCAAAACTTTGCTCTTTGAGTGCTAATTTGGTTTTTGAAAACAGCCCAGCTCATTTGCTATAATCTAGGGAAGAGAGAACCAAATCTGGGAAAGCTTGAGGGATAGTGCTTTAGTTAAAAAAAAAACAAAAAACAAAAAACTCTCCTCCTCTGAAACACAAGGTGTGCCTATGAAGTAATGGCACAATTTGCTTGCTTTTTATTTTAAAATGACAATGAAGCTTGTACAGCAGAGGAGACCAACAATGTTTAGTATCTGCTAGGATAAACATAGAAATGGGTATCCCCCATTGCTGTGTTCAATTCAGGAGGCCATAGGGGCTGCCCATGGATTCGTGGCATTGTGGGGGCACACCCAGGGCACTGCCTGTGACTGCAGACCTAGTCCTGTGCCTTATGGGAAGGAAGTGAGTAGATGAATTTGGGATTATTGCCAAATCCCCTCTAGTTCACATTTGTTGGGGAGGGAGATTGAATAATGAAGGATTCTGCTTTAGAGGCTGGGAAAGCAGGGGCTGCTGGAGATCTCACCCTAAGCCAGTGGACTTGCTGAAACCACAGGCAAAAAGAGTTTGAGAGGGGCAGAGATAGGATGTGTTCTTAATGTAACTCAAGTGTCCTTTATCAAGTTGCTTCAAAGAGGGGTTCTTTAAAACAGTTGGTGGGTTTTAGAGGATTGGAGTCTGCACCGTGAGCTGCCCTCTGATGACAGTCTTATTGCCAAAGACCCAGGCTGTTTTTCAGGATGGTGACTGTTGAGACAGCTACTGAAGAGAGTTCTTGCCCCAAGCTATGAAATTTGTCCTTGGTGGGGAGGGGTTCATGATGACGGACTGATACAGGGGACATTCTAAACACATCAGCCTTCTGCTCAGCTAAAGGGCAACAAGGGGCCCAGTCTGGGGCAGGGAGGTGACTGACAGACAGAGCATCTACTATAGTTACGCCAGGCATTTCCATATATCATCTCATGTAATTCTCAACAGTCCTGCAAGAGGGATGTTACACTATCCGTTTTACAGATGAGAAATGCATGGAGAGGAAGTCACTTGCTGTGATCTCATTGCAGTGCCTTGTCTCTGGTGCCTGCCCACCTTGTTCAGGCTTTGCCCTCAGCATGTTGCATTATGATAACTTTCCCACTCCTAGAGGTTCTAATAGAATTGGTCTTTGATAGACCAGTACCTAGACTGGCATTATTTTAAAGCTCCTCAGATGATTTTAATGTGTAGTCAGGGCTAAGAACTAATGGTTTAGGTTGTGGATTTCTTATTTTTGTGTATCCCCAGGGTATAAATCAGTAGTGTTCAAATTTGAGCATGTATCAGACTCACTTGGACAGTTTGTTAAAACACAGGTTGTTGGCCCTACCCTAGCTGGAAGTTTCTGACTCAGCAGGTCTGGGATGAGCCCCAGAATTTGCACTTCTCAGAAGTTCTTGCTAATGGTGCTGGTCTGGGGGCCCCTGAACCCTAGAGCAAGAGTAGTAAATGCTGACCAGATTTTACCAAGTTGCTGAGGTTGTTCAGTGAGAGTGGAATCCAGATTTGAACCTTGGCCTACCAGCTAGCAAAACCAACTCTCTTACAATGGCACTGGGCCAACTCTCGGGGAGCCAGTTCTCACAGGGGTGGGCCTTGTGTGTGCCCTGGGAGGAGAAGAGAGTTTGTTGGTCTGTGGAGTCTCCTCACAGGGAGAGACAATACCAGTTTCCTGCCAGGAACACACATCATCCCTGTTGTGGCCTAAAACATTCTTTCTAGTTATCCAAATTCCCTCAGCTGCTGTGCTCCACCACCTCTTTCCCGCATTCATCCAAAGTGGTTCAGGACCCCATTTCCCATCTCTGACATCACTAAGCCATATTTCTACCACTCATGTCTCCTCTGTTTCCTGTGCTGCACAAACAGGGTATAACATTAAAGAGTGGAATCACCAACTTTGTAACAAATACTCTGGGACATTTACATCTGTGACCATCTTTTCCCTGGTCACATCCTGCACCAAGAATCTGTGTCCTGGGTTAGGACTCCAGAATTTTCCTGGCTGTCTTGAACCTCTACCTAGAATTTCTGGCCCTCTAACAGCCATGAGGTTTACTGGCAGGAAAAAATTAATTAGTGATAAAATACAACGTGAAGTTAAGTGTTAAATGACTGGTGCAGATGGCAAGTCTACAAAAGTAAGTAGAAGAGTCCAGCGGGCTGGTCCTGCAGGATGAGTGGGTGTGAGATGCACTGTGGTGATGGTGTGAGCAGAGGTGTTGGTTGGGACTCCAAATGAGGGAATAACTCATTGTGGGTGCAGTGAAGCGTATATGGGAAAATGTAGGATGCAGATGAAAAGGGGAGATGAGCATGTGCTACTTTGGCTCAGATTGTCCTCACCAAGCATGAGAGCTGGGATCCCTAAGGACTAAACTGAGGATGCAGTCTTCTGGCAAGGGAGCTGCTGGTACTGACTACTTCTTACAAGACTTCCTCCAAGGAGTCCTCACAGGCAGAGTTTGTGTTATTTTTACCTTTTCTAGAAATATTGGAGGTTGGAAGGAGAGGAGACAATCTTTCTTCCCTTTAAGTGATGAGAAGGCCAATGTGTAGAGAAGAGAAAGCACTAAAAATGGTGCTGTGGGTGTGGGCTGGATCCAGGGTGTTGGCTGGGATGACCATCTGAAACTAATGGTATCTGCTGAGGGCAGGGGTGAGAGTGGCACAGTCTTCTCTGAACAGCACTGGGATGTTTGATCTTAAGGATCTTCTATGTGGTTTGTGTTTTTGTGGGTCTGAGAAGAAATGTAGGGAGAAGGGAGGTTAGAACAGCTCTTGTCAGAGTCTAAGGCCCTAGACCAGTGGTTCTCAGCCTGTGGATCACGACCCACAGGAACTGTATTAAAGAGCCATGGCATTAGGAAGATTGAGAACCACTGCCCTAGACTCTTCCAATGTCCCCAAAGGACCCCATCAGGGTTGTATCTCAAGGTTCACAGGGCCTGTTCTGTGCCACGTCTGGGCACTGTGGTTTCAGGCAACCCCATTCCACAATTTGTGCCACTTCTACCCTCCTGTAGCTTTCCCTCTGCCCCCACCCTCATTCTGGTCAGTGGGAGTTGAGCATTTAATTAGAACTGCAAAATTCTCTCTCTCTGCTAGATCACCGTAGACAGCAGCTTAGCTGGTCTTTGGAGGAACCTACTCTTCTGTTTCCCCAACTTTGAAGTCAGCCATGTTAATAAAAGGGAAGGGCAGGCTGTATCTGCACTCACTACTCCACCAGTGCCATCACCCACGAGTATTTATACCAAAGAGCCTTGATATCCCTCCTGTTGCCTTGGTAACTTCCTTGCATAGGTTCTGGTGCTCAGAATATCTGACAAATATCAGTGTTTCGTGCTCAATGTACAGAGATGGAGGAGCAGATCAAAGGGCAAATCTTGATGATCAGTGGCAGGACCAAAGATTAAAAAGGTATATGAAAGCCACCAAGACTATGAAAATTCACTCAAGTTCTTCCTCTCTCTCATCTCCTCTCCCTCTAACTTTCCTTGTTACACACATATTCTCACCTCCCCTTCAATGAAAGTCCTGCAGCCTTTTGGTCCTCTTTGCATATCAGTCACCAGCATAGACTGGGGTATCTGCGTGGCAGAGTGTTACCCTGCATACTGAAGGGAAGTATGAGTACGGAGGGAGTGACTCCTAGCCATGGCTTTGGTCCTCAGAGAGCTTCCCACTTGTTGGGGAGCACATGGTATTCATTTCAATGGTACTTCTGTGGGGAAAAGGAAAGATGTTAGTGGGAGGGAACCCAAAGGTGGAGATATGGTGCTCTCTGATATATGGTGTATGTGTATATCATGGCACGTGTAATACAGACATGAGGCAACAGATAGAGTCCATTGCAAAGATAATCAGTACAAGGAGTGGGGGTCAGGAGGCATGCTGGAGGCCTGAAGCAGGAGGCTGGGGAAGCTGGCGCAGTGGGGAAAGTCCCTTTGTGGCCGAGAAGAGTTCTCTTTTCAGGTTCCATCTATGGAGCCCAGTGCCTTCCTTTTTTCTTATGGTGTTGTGGTCCTTTGTGAAATCCATGTCTCCTTGTATACAAAAGACCAGAGTAATGAGGAGGCAAAGAGGCTCTGAGGCTGATGACATTCTCTTTAAGTTGTTCTTTGGAGGAAATGTGCTGAACAGGTGTCTGTGTGTCAAAGGTAAGTGAAGCTTCCTCAGAAACAGAACAAAGTACTATGCCTGATACAGCTTCCTGTGGAGTGAGCCTCTTGAGTCACTCTTAGGGCAGCACTTTAACATATTGGCTTCTTTATTCCCCTTGCATTGTAGTGCACACCAGCTGTGTGCTAGTCCCTGAGTGGTAGAGACTTTTGAACCACTCCATCCTGCTTTGCTATCAACTGCTGGACAGCGTCTCTCTGTCTTGGTAAGGAGGGCCAAGGAGAGTTTGTGCAGGGAGAAGAGAAGCAGAACCTTAGGGCACAGTGATGAGGAATATGAGAGTGGCCTGAGACGTGGTAGGGAGCTCAGGGTACCTGGGGATCTCTCTACAGGGAGGTGAGGGCATTGGAAGACTGGGGAGTGAGCTAGAACCATGAGGTTTGTATGTTAGGAGGTCATGGTCATCTTTCAAAGAATAATTTCATGAGAGTGTGGGAACAAAAAGGAAGCATAGGTGGGCTCACGGGGAATTTCTGCCATCATCTGAAAGTGCTTCCTGGTTTTTCACGTCAAGTCTCCTGGTACATCTTGCTCTCTCTTATTGCCCTCCATGGGAGGGAGAGGTGGCTTATCTGTCGTACTTTGCAATGCTGTCTGGGGATGTCCTACCCTCTTAACTTTCATATTGTACCCCAAAAGTCCCACATTGTCACACGGTAATTCAGGCTAGCAGGATTCTCTCTTCTGTGTCTCCTGGTGATCAGGGCTGCTTGGAGAGGGAAGTGGACCTGATTCTTCTAGGTTTGACCTTGTTTAAAAGCTTCACTCACTCTATTGATAGGAATCATAAAGTGTTGGCTCTGGGATTCTGTTTCTGTTGTCCTTGTGACTTCTCTTACCAGGATATACAGTTTCTCACTCACAAAGCAGCTGTCCTGCTTTTCTTGGGGCCTTAAGGAACAGGGGAGGGGTTAGTTTCACCAGAGTGATGGGTGACTTCATCTCCCTCCCCCCCCCCCCAGCCTCAGGTTTCCTTTTCCCAAGTTTGTAATTAATGATTATTTCATTTGGATATCCTAGAGAAACCGTGATGTATAAGATAGAACTAACCTACCTAATTACCACTTTCTCCCAAATTTTATTTTTTGCTGAGCCCTCTGGTTCTGCACATGGTACCATCATGCTGTTGGTTTGAGGCCTGGGTTAACTTTAATTTCCGTTCTCCAGGTGCCTGGTCACCAGGACTAATCTGCCTGTCCTTGAAATGCCCAGGGAACCAACCATTCTTTGACTCCCCAGCAAACAACACCCCCTAGTACTGGCTCTTTTCTTCCCACACCCACCAGACCCTTCCCTGGCTCTCTGAGTGTGGCTATTCTTCATCTCTTTTAACCATTTCTTTCCTCACTCAAGCACAGTCAGTGGTTTTTCATAGCCTCTGGTTAAAGATCAAAATCCTCATGCTGTCAGCCACAGCTCTCTCTAGTCTCATCCAACTCAAGTTTTCTCTCCTGTTTCCCACTGGCTCTCTCCTTTAAGCAAAGTGGTCTTCCACAGAGTGTATTTCCTGCTTTTTCTCTTGCAGGTTAGACATTTTATTTTCCAGATGTCCTGACCTCTCTTTGCCTCTCCTCCTCCATCCTCTCCCTGAATTCTTTAAGGCCTAGATTCAATCCCCATCCTCCACAAAGTTTCCTGTGGCTACCACAATCGGAAGCAATTGTTCTCCCATTTAAACCATACTATGATTTATTTTTGTACAGCTTTTTTGACACTTTCTGTAGCATTTCACTAATTGTTAATTTTCACATTTTATCTCCTTGGTTGCAAATTGTCTTTTCCACAGCATTTAGTGCAATGAAAGGTGTTGGTTAGTGACTGCCTGGTTCTCATTCTTTCTGCTCAACACACCCTCCTTCCAGTCGCAGCCAGTCTTCAGGAATTTTCTCTCACTTAATCCTGGCTATTTCTCAGTATGTCAGTATCCGTTTCCCCCATCTCCCTCGCAGCATTTTTCTACCCAAGCAGTGTGGTCCAGTGTGCACAGGCTTTGGGGTCATGAACATCTGGGTTTGAATTGCAGCTCTGCTGTGTGGCTTTGAGCAAATTACCCAACCTCCCTGAAGCTTGGCTGTTTGAACTCCAAAAACAGAGAAACTCTTCTTTATCCTTAGGTATAGGTCCCTAATATCTTCCTAGCCGCCCTTCCCGCTCCATTCTCCAATCCTTCCCCTTCTGAGCAGCATTTCCTGAGTATTCTACTTGATACTCAACTCTGCTGCCACAGAGATCCTGTAGCATTTATGATGCCAAAGGCACAGGGCATGTCCAACTTGGAAGAATTGTTTAGTTGCAGTCTCACAATTCAGAGAGCAGGTGCCTGAGCAGAGATATGGGTAAGTGGCCGAGCCAGGTCTAGCTCTCAGTCCTAGGTTCCAGCCAGTGTCTGGCAGCACCATGCAGTCCTCGTCATGGCCACCTTTGGGCTGGGGGCTGTCTCTGCCACCACAGCTTCCTGCACAGTGTTGAATGAACTCAGAGGAAGTGCTTAATAAATGTTTATTGGTCAACTATGCATATGAGTCCTGCTCCCTGGTGGGAACCTAAAGGCTGTGTTATGAACCTTTATGCTGTTCTTTCTTGCTTTTTGGTATTTAGTGCAGTCCTGGTAACGTACCTGGAGGTTAATTTCAGGGCCAAGAATAAGGTTTTTCAGTGGTTCCTGGGGCTTTCCCTACAATATTCTGACTACCTCTGGAGAGCATGGTTCGCTGGAGCTCCATTTGTGAGTGACTGTGTGGGGAGAGACCTGTGTGTGTAGCCTCTCTGCATACCACTTTGCCTCCCACTCTGTGCTCCCCTGGCCTCCCTCCCTCCTCATCTCCACCCCCCTCCCACTCTCTGCACCAAGCTTTCCTGCTCTGGCTAAGAATAAATCATCATGGTTGCATAGCAACAAGTTTGGTTTCCTTTACTCCCCCTTCTCCTCCTCCTCCCACAAAAGTGTCTCAGCCCTAAATTTAAGGTAGTGTGCCGAGAGATGCTATTACTGGACAAATGTTGCTGAACCCTGGCATGTTCCCCTCTGCTAGCTTTCTGAGGACAGAAACTGTGACTGATTTGATCACTTTTCTGGCCCCAGCACCTAGTGCTTAGTACCAGGCACATAGTAGGTGCTCAGTGACCCTCAATTGGATGACAACTAAATGAATCATTTTCTCAGAATTTCTACAGTTAAGAGATACTTCTGGGAATGGGAAATGTTATTATGGACTCTGGGACGGTCCATAATTCACCTGTCTTGGCTGAGTGCCTCCCCTCCTCCCTTTCCTCAGGCCACCAAAGAAGCTGATATAGGAAGAAAAGGCACATATTTCTTCATATCTCACTGTTACGTGGATGTTATGTGAACTATATTTCCCTCTTTTTCTCTGGAAGCTGGTGGTTTAGGCAACTCACATGGTTTACTGAGCTCAGGGGGAGGTACCAGTATAATGGGCTTTATGATTCCGGACTTGGAAAACTCATAGTCTACAGGACTGGGGGCACATTACTCTTTTTGATGACAGGAATGTGAGATTTGTTTTCAGGGAAAGCTGAACCTCTGTGAATTCTGAAATCACAAAGACCTTGGTTTGAATCCCAGCTCTGCTACTGGCAAGATGTGTGATCTTGGGTGAGATTCTTGGCTTATTGGTTGTAAGAATTATGTGAGGAAAACTACAAATTAAGCCTAACAGAGTGGCAGGAAACAGAGGTGCCCAAATAATGATTCTATTTTTTTGCACTTTTTGGCCGAGGCTGGGTTTGAACTGGCCACCTCCTGTATATAGGGTTGGCACCCTACTCCTTTGAGCCACCGGCGCCACCCCCCCCCAATGATGTTTCTTTTTCCCCTTTAAGTGGAGAAATGGAAACACACCAGAAAATGCTTGTTAATGCTAATGATGGGATGCTGTTAGTACGTAGGCAGGGAAAACAAAGTAAAGATAAACCAAGCAAAATTTAACAATTTTGATGTCCTAAAAGCTTCTGGTGAAGATGAAGAGCCTCTAATGTGTATTTGTTCAAAAATAAGCCTGTAGCTTTGAATTCTTTTTGAAAGTGAGGCATATATACTACATAAATAAAAAAAAGCAAATTTTCATTCTAGGACAGAGTAATCTGAATAATTAGAAGCTATTAGACAAGCAGGAAGGAGTGTCTGTTTAAAGGCCAGTAGAGTGCTTTCCCTGTTCTTTCCCCCGCTTTTTTTGGCTTAAAGAATAAGAATTGGATTTCACAACTGACTCCCCAGCTACCCTGAGTTCTTCTCATTCCAGGAATCCCCACAGAGCACCCTCAATTGACTCAGTATGAGCCTCAAGAAGTGGGAGGTGCAGAGTCCAGAGTCCAGAAGGAGAATGACAAAGCCACTTGCTCTTCTGGAGTCATGAAGTGGAGGTTGGGGAGGAGGCTGGGAGGGGCCTCTGTTCAGCTGAAAATAGTGGTGGTAGCAGCAACTGCTAAGGGAGCAGCCAGAGTCCAGAAGCTGGGGCAGCTCCGGGCACATGTTTCCAGCAGAGAACTCTGAGCTCAGCTAACCTGTTCCCTGCACCTTGGGTGGAGCATGGATACTACCTCATCTAGGTGTCACCTGTGCCTGCTCACAGCCAGCAGCCTGCGTCTCATCTCTCCTTCCAGGCCTGCACACCACCTCCTCCTGCTCACCACCCTTCACCCTCCCTGCTCTCTTGTCCTTCCACAGCACCACAGCAGCGTCCTTTTACTAGGCTTTTCATAAACCAGTCACTTTGTATGCAGAGCTCTTGGGCCTCTTTCCTCTGGAAGTCGGTAGTCTTGAGATAGCATCCTGGACTTATGGAGTCAGTAAGAGAGCAGCCATAAAATAAACATGAAATAGATAATGTGTTCCTATTCTTTATGCATAGAGGCCAATGGTCTTTGTGGGGCTCTTGGGATGTGTATTCAAGAAAGCTCAGGAGTTTCCTGCTTGAAAAACATGAAAGTGAGCTAAGGTAGTGCTTCCTGAGGGCCCACTGTTCCAGAGGAACAGCAAACCCTCCTCTTATTGGCTAGAGGTGGGAGAAGATGCTTCCTCACTACAGATGAAGGCTGAACCTTGGGAGAAGATGCAGGGCAGGTAGAAGTGAGGGTCTGAGGAGATAAGAGTCAAGGTCATCTTCACTTCAGACTCACTCTCATCCACCGATTCATCGTTAGATTGATTAATTCATTCATTCACCTATTCCATAGACATTTAAGGAACTCTGCTAAGTACCAGTATAATGGCAGAATATTCTAAATGAGTGGTTTTTCATCCTAACCGCACATTAGAATTGCCTGTGGAAACTGAAGAAATACTGATGATCAGGCTTCACCGCCAACCATTACCTTTTTACAAAGGTCTTTGGGTCTGAGATATAGGCACAAGTATTTTTTTAAAGTTCCCCAGGTGCTTCTACTGTTCATCTAGGGTAGAGACCCACTGGTCTAAATAACCCTGGAGCTCTCTCCTGTGATGCTGCCACTTGCTTCCCTTACCTCTGAGTGACATGACTGCAGGTGTGATGTATAGTTACTGCAGCACAGTGGCTCTATGCCAGTATTACAGAAATGTTTACTGAGCAGCTATCATGTGCCCAGCATTTGAGAGATGCACAGATGAGGCTAACAGTATCCTTGGGAAGTAAATTAATATAACCACCCTGTTTCCTTGAATGTTTATCTAGTGAACCAGAAGCCAGCTTTTCTGATGAATGGGATTTTCTGCAATTTGTCCTGTCTTCTCCCTCAGTGGAAGAGAAACAGTGACTATATCTGGTGCATTTCAGTTAAATGCAGATGAAGCAGGCGGTGAAAAAAACAAAAACAGAAATAGATGCAATGCAGGCAAACAGGGAGGGATGCTAAAGGGACAAAATGTTCTCATCAAGTGGATTTTCACCAATGCACTATCAAGTTGTCTAAATCATGGAAAGGTAAAAGTAAATAATATATCTGTTTAAATATTTAGATTATTAGGAATATTATTAGGAATTGAGACCCCATGAGGTATCTACCCTGGGCTAGACACAGTGGAAAGGACCCTGGCACTCAGCACACAGTCTAGCTGGGTAATTAAAATCAAACCCCACAAAATAAAGATCTGAAGTGCTCAAGTGTGTTTTACTAACTGTCAGGTGGTCGGGAGCAGGGAGAAGGGAGGTAGGAATAGGGCAGTGATCCCTAAAGTGTGGTCCATGGAACTGCTCTGCCAGCTGCTGCCTGCTGCCCTTCAGTGGTGCAGGAGGTTGGACATTGACAGGAATCATTTAGAAACGTTATAACAATTTTCCATAGTAACTTTATGTCTGTTGAATCTAAAAATTAAAAAAATTGGGGCTTATGTTTTATTTTTAAAATCATACTTCTCTAATAATTCAATTTTATTGTATTTTAAGAAAGTATTGGTCTATGACAGATTGAAATAAAAAAAGGAGAAAGAAAAGTCAAATTGGTTCCTCACTGCAGATGGTTTGAGAAGTTCTGGACTGGAGTAGCTAGAGATCAGCAAAGTTTTGGCAAGTTGGAGAAGTGCCAGTAGGTGGAAAAAGGGCAAATGTTCTGTCTGATACTGGAAAGGGGATAAGAGTAGGCCCTGGAGACCTAGACCTTATCCATGTGTGAGGCTCATAATGGGTGGGTGCTGGAACTGTGTCATATGCTTTCTCTAAGTCATTTCATTGACTTTTCTGACAACACTGTATGATAATAGTGCTTATCACCATGCCTGTTTTGCAGAGGCTTGAAGACAGAAAATGGCATGCCCAGGCAATCCCAGCTAGTGAATGACAGGTCTTCATTTTAAAGCCAAGCGGTTGACATCTAGAGACTGGTGCGTTTATAATTCCCCATGCACATGGCCCCACTAGATAACAGGGAGACAGGCCATGAGCTCTGGCTTCTTGGAATGAAAAGGCCCTTCAGGTTCAGATTGTGGAACTCTGGGTTGTGCTTACAGAAAGGTGCTATGCTCCTGGGGAAGGAAGTGTGGACGTTCATGTGGCAGTACTGGCTCTTGGGTCTCTGTGCTTATTTCCAGACTCTTTCATTAGCTTTTTTTTTTTTTTTTGAGACAGAATCTCAATCTGTTGCCCTGGGTAGAGTACTATGGTGTCACAGCTCACAGCAACTTCAAACTCTTGGACTTGAGCAATTCTCTTCCCTCAGCCTCCTGAGTAGCAGGTACTACAGGCACCCGCCACAATGCCTGGCTATTTTTTTATTGCAGTTGTCATGTTTTAGTTGGCGTAGGCCAGATTTGAACCTGCCAGCCTCAGTGTATGTGGTTGGTGCTCTAGCTGCTGAGCTACAGGCGTCACCACTTTCATTAGCCTTTGAAGTGTCATGTCAATAGCTTTTGTTAGTAGCATCTCATTTGTCCATTTAACAACAAAAAAACTTTTAAAGGTTTAAATAATTATAGATTCATAAGAAATTAGAATGACACACAAAGGGAGATCCTTCTGCCTTCCCTCCCAGCAGCCCCCACTGTTAAGTTTTGTACATCTATAATATGATTTGATATAATATAATATAATATAATATAATATAATATAATATAATATAATATAATATAATATAATATAATATAACATCAGAACTAGGAAAGCCACACTGGTGTGTAATCCACATCCATCCATTTTTGTTCCAACATTCTGGGAACCACATTTTGAGATGAGCATCACCTAGCTGTCGTGTGTTTGGTCTAGAAGCCAGGTCACATCTACAGGTCCTGAGGGACTGGTATGAACTTCTTGTATGTAGATGCCATGTGTTATTTTGATGTCTTATCTTAGCACCTAGAGCAGTGTGATGCACATAGTTGGTCCTCAACAAGTGTTTTTTTGGATTGGTTCAGAGCATAAACTGTGTGTACAAACATAATGACTGCCTTCCATATGGTGGGGCCTCTAATGAGGAGCAAGGCTGAGATTTCTTTTTCCCTGATTGCTCTAGAGGGCAGAGCTAGGATTAGTATACAGGGGAAGGACACAAGGGAGAACATTCCAACTGAATGTCTGAAGGATTTGACCAAAACCAGAAATAGTACAGCAGGGAAGTGGCCAGCCCCCTTGCACTGGAAATGTACAGTCAGTAGCAGACCATCAGAAATGCAGTGGAAATGATTCCTGTATTTTTCTTTTTTGATACTAGGCTATATAGCATTAATACACACACACACACACACACACACACACATAGAGAGAGAGAGACAGAGAGACACCAGGCTAGGGGTGCAGTGATCAGAGGTCACTGTAATCTCAAAGTCCAGGGCTCAAGTGACCTTCCATCTTAGCCTCCTGAGTAGCTGGGACTAGGGGTGTACACTTCAACACCTGACTAATATTTGAAAAATCTTTTGTAGAGACAGGGGTGGGGGTCTCGTTGTGTTGCCCAGACTGGTCTTGAACTCCTGGCCTCAGGTGATCCTCCCACCTCAGCCTCCCAAAGTGCTGGGATTACAACCAGATGGCTTTAATGGAAGGCTTTTCCAGTTTCTTATTTCTGAGATTCTAAGAACATGTACTTGTGAGTGGAACAGAACAACTGGGGAGAGAAACTATTTTATTGATAAGGGCATGGAGTTTGAGGTTAACAGCAAAATATTCTTATGGAAAAACACCTGAAGATTTTTAAAAGACTATATTTGCTTTTTTTTAAATAGAGATAGTGTCTCACTTGTGACGTCACACAGCTCACAGCAACCTCCAACTCCTGGGCTTAGGTGATTCTCTTGCCTTAGCCTCCCAAGTAGCTGGGACTACAGGTGCTTGCCACAATGCCCGGCTATTTTTTTGTTGCAGTTTGGCTGGGGCTGGGTTTGAACCTGCCACCCCTCGGTACATGGGATCAGCGCCCTACCTACTGAGCCACAGGTGCCGCCCTGTATTTGCTTTTTTAAAGGAAGGTCATAGGCAGCCAGATATAAAACTTCTTCTCTTAGTTTCTCTGTATAACCTGTAGAATTTGCCCAGAGGAACATTGGAGCTAACTTGGAAATCAGACACTTATCTATTCTTCAGGCAGCATTTGGCAGCATAAATCCTGAGAAAATTGTGGGAGCTGGCTGACTATAGGTGACAAGTATTTGTCATGTTAATCAGTTATTGAAATTAAGGAGATTATTGTAGTTTCTGTACCAGGAAATGAAGCATGCATTGAGTTAATCAGATTGCTTCCAGGTGAAAAAGGGGAAAAAAGTAAGTCAAGGTTCTTAAATTAGGCTGAGAAGGTTATTATATATTCATTATGATCATCCTGTAAGGTATGAATTTAAGTGATTTATGTTTTATTTCATTCTGGCTGGCAAGGAAGATACAAACTATTCATATCATATGTTTTAAAAGCTCACAAAAAAAACCTACCTCATCTGTTTTTTTTTTAATTTGAGGAGTAGAGAAAGGATCTAAAACTTTTCTATTGCCTACTATATGCGAGGAACTACACACATACACACATAATTTTCACAATGATTCTGATGGGTAGATATTATCATTGCTATTTTCTGACCAAAGAAACTGAAGCTCAGAGCAGAGCAGTAATTTGTTCTAGGGTACACGTCAAATACAAAATAGAGCTGAGAATGAAATCCAGGTCTGTTGGACTCCAGAGCCAATGCTTTTTCTGTTTAGTATTTGATAGCATGCCATCTCTAGCAGCAGTCAAACCTACTGTGTTCACAAATGGATTCTTATGTCGTACGTGTCTCAAACCAATAGGCGTCAGTTGTCTGTAGGAACATCTCCCCAGATGGTAGGTGTCTCTATCATTGCTAGTGACTTTTTGTAATAGACTCACACTAAGGCATTCAAACTTGCTATGCTCAACAGCTAATTGTCCCCAGTTCTGGTTCCTATCTCTCTCCCCAAAGTGCCTCCATGATACGTAATCCTGAAGGTGAGCACTGGAAACTGTGGCACAATTTCCAGCCCACTTGCTGCCAGTGTCTAATAATATAGACACTGATTTTTTTCAAGTCTTGGGATTGTGTTCTCCTTCTCAGAAGCAGCCTGGAGAGAAGCCAGGAGACTTCATGGTACAGGGGACAGAGCACTGTGCAGAATATGCTGTGTCCTTGCAGTGAACTTACTAGTGACGTGGCATTAAAGAATCTCTTAGCTGTCTGAGCTTTAGTTCTTTCACTAACAAAAAGGGGATGATAACAACCTTCTTTCTTGCCTTTTTAGGGTTAGCATGAGATCAGATATTAGCATCTAGGAAACTTTGTAAACCATAAGGCATTATACAAGTGTAAGAGAATGATCAATCTCCTGGAAAAGCTTTCCTCCAGAAGGAGTGAAAGTTAGTACACATACCAGGGTAGGGAAACGTTATCTCTTTGGCTAACCAGGCTCTGTTTTACTAGGGGTAGACTTGGTCTCTGTGGCCCCCTCTTTTTCCTGAACAGCATGGCTGTGTTTCTTGGCTTGAAATATTAAGATAATTGTTCCCAATCTTCCCTTTCCAACGAGTGCCAGATGATTAGACTTGAACTACAAGCGACTGGCTGAAGCCTTCCAAAGATCCTGATTGGGTAGTCTTTGTTATGCTTAGGTTAATTTCCTTGCTGGTTATGTAAATATTAGGGTTGTTAATCTTCATTAGAGGATGTTAGCCAAAAAAATTGTATTTTAAAAACCTCATATATTAACATGGAAAAAAAGTAAAAGTTAACCAAGAAAAACTGAACAATTTTGATGTCCTAAAAGCATCCAATGAAAACTAAAAAGCCTGTAATGTGTAGTTGTTCAATAAATAAAACCGTGGCTTCAATTTTTTTTTTTTTGAAAGTGGGCTATATATCCTAAGTAAAAAAACAAATTTTGATTTTAGAACAGAATAATCTGAACAATTAGAAACTGTCATTTTTCTGTCATTTAATTGATTTGGATTTGTAAGGCAGTTTTCATGGAGTTCTTTTCCCCCCATATAGATTTTATTCCTTACATTTACTTTGTGTTAATATTTTATTATGAGCTTCTTACCAAAGCTTAAAAGACATACACAAATATTAAGTGTACAACTCAATGAATTTTTTTCCCAGTAAACACACCTGAGTAACGGGCACATAGCTTAAGAAACGGAACATGATCAGCACCCCAGAACTCTGGTCCTCCCAGGGTCCTCGTCCATTCACTAGCCCCTCCTCCCAAGGATAATCTCAGGGGTGAATTCCAGCACATAAATTAGTTTGCCTTGTTTTGAAACTTTATATAAATAGAATCCTGAATATATACTATTGTGTGTCTGCCTTCTTTTTTTATATGTGATTTCAATCCATGTGTGTAGCAATTGTATGTCACTTTCATTGTTGTGTAATATTTGGTTGTATAAATATACCACTATTATCTATTTTATCATACAAAGTATTTGAGTTGTTTACAGCTTGGGGCTATTACGAATAAAGTTGCTATGAACCCTCTTGTACATATCTATTTATGAACATATGTACCCAGTTTTGAGGAATTCCGTCCCTAAAGAAGAATTGGGGTATGAGTATGTTTAGCTTTAGTAAATAGTTTTCCAAAGTGATTGTGATGATTTCTACCTCCATCAATGGGTAGGAGACTTCCTATTGCTCTGCAGGTTTGCCAATATTTAGTATTATTTATCTTTCTAAAATTTAGCTCCTCTGCTGAGTATGTATGTGGTAGTGTTGCTTTGTAGGTCTTATTTATTATTTATTTGTCATTCATTCATTCATTCTTGCATTTCCCTGATGACTAATAAAGTCAAGAACCTTTTCATGTGTTTATTAGCCATTTGGATATCTTCTTTTGTGATGTGACTCTTTGAGTCTTTTGCCTTATCTTTGGTATTGAATTATCTGCCTTCTTCTTATTGACTTGTAGAAGTTCTTTATGTATTCTGGATATGAGTCCTTTGTGGAATATATGCATTATGAATATCTTATTGTACTCTAAAAGTGGAGAAGACTCTTGCTTCTTTAGAGTCTTTATGGTGTATATTGATGAACATATGTTGTTAATTTTAATGTAGCCAATTTATCATTTTATTTTATATTTAGTACTTTTTGTCTTAAGAAATCTTTGTCTACCCTGAGTTTTTTTTTTTTTACTTTATTGTTTTGCTTTTTACATCTGGATCAATACTCCATTTGGAAGTGCTTTTGTGTATGGGAAGGGAGAGATTCTTTTTCTTTCTGTTTTGCCAATAATAGACTTAGAGACATTTGTTGAAAAGAATGTCCTTTCCCCACAGCATTGTAGTTTCACCTTTATCATAAATCAAGTGACTATATATGTTTAGATGTGTTTCCATGCATTAAAATTGGGACGTAATTGATACTACCTTGAGTTTGATTGTATTAAATAAGTGGCTTATCTCTTGGCAGGATTGACTAAGAAAGTCCAGGAAAGGATCAGAAGTCCAGAAATTTTCCAGATCTGTTGACTCACAGACTGTATTTGGATATGCTACTTTAAGTAAAATGACTTTAATAGAATCATGATATAAATACATAGATAGTTAAACTAGATAGTTAACAAACTATCACAAGATAGATATACGTGAAATAGAATTTAAAGAAATTTAATCCCTACTTTAAATTGATTTCTCACAAAATTCAACTGAAAATGATTGTTATTTTATCTAATGCCAATTCTTACAATAAGGAAAAGCTTTTTCTGAAACATGCTTAGCTTATACCCTTTTCTTGGAGTTCATCTCATCTGCATGATCTGAACACTCACAAATTAGAGCCTTTAATTTCTTGCTCATTTTAATTGCCCTGTGGAAGACCTTTTGTTTGTGGCCAATTACTTCTAGAAACCTGAAAATTTTCAGGTTTTCTAACATTCAACTGGGTCTGTGATGCTGCTAAGGTGGGGTTTCCTCTGATGAGTGAACAACTCCCTTTCCAAGAGTCATATCTACCTTAAACTATAGAGGACAGCAAATCTGTGGCAAAGCCCTCATTCATCCAGAAAACATAGCTCCTTTCCCTGAGTAAGACCCAGAGTGATGGATAAGGTAGAATCCTCCCTCCTAAGGGATGTGTTACTGGTCCTGGCACTTTTAAATTTAGAGAGTTTCTTTCCACCTCTGCTCCCTCTCCTAAGGCTGATCACGAAGTCTGAGTTGCCATGAATGGGAAACATTACCCAGCTAACAAACCTCTTTGGAGCAATGGCTTCTTTGTAAGTTTCCCTTTGGTCAACAAGTACAGTTGAGCACCATCTGTGTACCTAGCATTCAAGATCTATTTCCAGTTTTTGAGGGGCTTAGTTTACTTCTGACAGTTTCTACTTAAACTTGGGGTCTGACAGAAACCTTACCAGTGCTTGATCACCTGATGTCAGCTCTTGCCTGTCCCTGTTCACTGCTATGTTAGTTGAGTATTTTGGGATGAATCTCACCTACGTGTTTGTGTATTATACACCACCTTGTACCTCCATAATGTTATCCAGGATGACTCCAACTTGGATGGCAGGTTTTACATGGTAGCCTACCCAAACTGGGCACCTACTAAAGTCCACCTCACCCTACTCAAGTTTTTTTTTTTTTTAACACCTACTCAAGCTCTTAATTATCTTGACATGTCTCTCTGCTGCCCCAGGGTCTGCAAGTGAGCTTGTGATAGAGCAATGCCCCTTGTCAATAGAGAATTGATCATTTTCAAGTAATGACATCCATTACTTGTTGTTGGGGTCCTGGGTTCCCCCTGTGCCCAATAACAAAAGATTTAATGGTGACATGGAGGTAGGACTGTGGTGTAGTGCCCCCACAATTGTTATGTCTTATTTTATTCAGGAAAGATTCCTAGTCACTACAAGTCTTTGCCACCCCAGATGTTGCATATCTTTGGTGAATTTTTTTTTTTTTTTTTTTTGTAGATACAAAGTCTCACTTTATCACGCTCGGTAGAGTGCTGTGGCGTCACGCAACTCACAGCAACCTCCAACTCCTGGGCTTAGGCGATTCTCTTGCCTCAGCCTCCCGAGTAGCTGGGACTATAGATGCCCGCCACAATGCCCAGCTAGTTTTTTGTTTGTTTTTTTTTTTTTTTTGCAGTTTGGCTGAGGCCAGGTTTGAACCTGCCACCTTCGGTACATGGGGCCGGTGCCCTACTCACTGAGCCACAGGCACCACCATGATGTTGCATATCTTTGATCCCATTTCCCCCTTTGCTCTGTGTGTACACAGAATGGCTCAGATTTTATTTTAGGCTTGTTAGCTTCTATTCTTTTAAAATAGACATTTTTAAAAGACTCTATGGAAGACAGAGATATTAGATATGATTAGTTCAGTCTTTTCATGGCGAAATAATATTGTGAGATTTCTCTCCCTGGAGATATTTTTGAACATCTTTTACAATCATAGGAAGTCAGAGTTGCAAGACAGCTGAGGACTGTGCTTGGTAGCAGTCTCATCCTACAGATGAGTCCCTGAATGGGCAAGTGACTAGGTCACACAGATAGTGGTGATGGGCCCCCAATCTGGGGCTCTTGGCTTGTGTTTCTCCCTTCCAATTTTACTTCGTAATCATAACCCAGAGATGCCAGGAGTTTCTTATGGAATCTGTGACTAGGTTTGTCACGAAATATCAATGACAGCCAGGATTTAAGGTAACATAGGAATAGCCAAACTGTCTTTTTTGGATAAGAGCCATCAATCCTGAGAGTGGATTGGGATTAGTAGTTATGTTAATAAAACTTTTCCACATCAAAAGTATGAGTCAGATTCAATGTATAAATACCATGAAGAAGTTATACACAAAGGGAATTTAATTTTAGTCCAAATAGATCATCTGTTTGCACCCTCTTCAGAGATAAAGGGGATGTTATATCTTTCAAACTACATTGATCACTAAAAAAGAAAAACAATCTGGATGAGGGTCTTTTTCCTGTGGATGGCTGTCTCGTATAATATTTCTGATGAGGCTTGGACTTCTAGAGCAGCAGAGGAGGAAGTGGAAGAGCGTGTGTTCCCTCCCCATTGCCTTTGCTGCCCCTCCCCAGGCCTGTTGCTCCTGGCTGCTGTACAGCTGGACAGTGGTGACTGGGTCTGAGGCCTATGGAGGTGTTGGTGTACAAAGCACTGTTGAGGAGAAGGGAAACATGGGAATATATTATCCTCCTGCTCCTCAGGGCTCCCCTCGTCCATCTTGTCTTTGTCCTAGGATGGCCTGAGCTAAGAAAAGACGCCCACTGATGGGCCTTGTGGACCTCATAAATTATTCTACAACCAAACTCAGGCTTGTTTCTGCCCCCTTTGTGTCACTTTCACCCTCCCTCTGCCCCTGAAGGTCCCAAGCTGGAATGGTTCTGGTTGAATGAGGAGGATGAGAAAATGGGAAGGTATTATGGCCTCCTCTGGGCTTGTCTGGTGACAGGAGGGGGCTGGATGGGAGCTTCACAGGAGAGGCTGTCTACTTCTCACTCCTCCCAGGATGCTCCCAGTCTACTGAGATGATGGTCACTCATGCAGTGGACATTGATGTAAAGCAGTGCTTGAGCAGAAATGGTGATCCTATCCTTTCTGGACAGTCCATTTTCTCCAAGAGGCATTCATGTGTTGATTTGCAAAACACTCCTAAGCTCCTCTTTGTCTGTTTGGGGATTTTGTGCGAAGAGGATACTGTGTTCCTGGAATTTACTGAAAGATCTCCCTGACAGTGCCCCCTGTGACTCGTCACTTTAATGGGGAGGGAGAGCTTGAGGCCAGCCAGGGGTGGCTGTATTGATTGCAGAGCCTGATGAAAGATTACTACGATGGATGGGGATTCACTTAGTTTTCACAAGGCCACTGATAGTGGAGAAATAAAGCTCTGGCCCCAGAGCCTGTCTTCTTAACTGGGCTCCCAGCCAAGGCTTCCTTGCTAGTCCCCTCCTCCCCCTCAGGCCATCATACACACCCAAGCAGATCTGGCTTTCCTGAACACCACTTAGTCTAATTCCCCAATTGCTTAGAAACCCTTAATGGGTCCTCTTGGCCTGAACTCAGATTCTACAGGATTAGGTGTACATCCACAAACAATTGCCTTTACAACCTATCACTGATGAAGTATGGCCTCTGCAGTGAAGACCACTGTCTAGTCAGATGGGATCCCCTCATAGTCCCCTAAAAACTCCAGGCTTACTTGTACCTCGGTACCTTTTCTTTTGAATTCTTACTTATACCTCTACTCCCTCAAATCCAGGCCCTCCTGGTTAGCTCATGTCACACCTCCCTGACCATTGGCCCATATGGCCTTTTTCTTTTTTGAACTTCCTACCACTTTTAAAGTCATTTCATCACACTTTGCCTTCTTTGTTCCTCTAGCTGTGAAGTAGTCCATTTCTCTGATGTGTACTCAGACCCTGAGAGCAAGAACTTCTGTGACCTCTAGTCCAGTGCTGAATGTGAGATGAGCTTGGGTGAATGGAGAGAGACGGGCTTTGGAAATAATGAACTCTCTCTGGACAATCTAGTATTGTTCCTTCTTGACCTGGCATCCATGTACCCATTTTAAAGCGAGGTTTGGAGATATTTAATGGGGAGGGTGAGAACAGGAGTCTGAAAGGTTTTTTACACAGTAGAGATTATGAGCTGAATTGAGATATAGCAGGTGCCAGTTGAAAAAAGAAAACCAGAAACAAAATCCAGAGAAAATAATAAATTGAATTTGACACACCTTTGGGATGGAAGGGAGCTGTAATGGTTGAATAAATGTCCCCTGAAAGTTCATATTTACCTGGAACCTCAGAATGTGCCCTTGTTTGGAAATAGGGTCTTTGTAGATATAATTAGTTAAGGAAAGATGATATCATACTGGATTAGGGTGTGCTGTAAATCAAATGACAGGTGTTCTTCTGAGAAGATCAGAGGTTACACATGACAGCCTGGGTGGAAGTGTCCCATCAAGTGCTCGGGGCATCCTGGGCATGATGGGAAGCCATGGAAGAGCCATGTCTATTACATGGCACCAGGAGAAATCACCCCAGACAGATCTCTGGAGGCTTACATTTTTATGCAGGAGAAATCTGGTTAAAATAGTTGTTAGGAAGAGAGGATATCAGTGCAGGGAGAAGGGTGATGGGAAACGTGCTGTGGTGGTTTATGAAAAAGTGGATAGGGTATGAGTTTGCTTTGATGAGAGTGGAACAAAGAGAGGAGGAAAGGAAGTGCAACCTGATCCAAGTTGGTTTGTGCAATGAGTGTTCTGCAAAAAAGGTGCCTTTTTCCCCTGGACCACCAGGCAGCTCTTGCTATCAGGTAGAATCCCATAGGCAGAGGGTGGGACAAGAGACAGGTTGGTCTTTGGAGGATTTCCTTCAGTGCACTCCAGAGCCACCTTTCTCTTCCTCAGCATCAGGTTATGCAGTGTGGTGGGACACACCTGGGGAACTTCACCTGCCTCTGCATATTGTCAGCTGCTCTATCTGAGCAAGTCCCCACCCCCATATGCAGCCTTGGTTTTCCTCCTTTTGCAGGAGTCTTATCAGGTTGCTGTGAGCACTCAGGAAAACCCCTTGCAAACCTTAAAGTGCTATATAATATTATATCTAATAGTCCTTTCCAGGACTGAACAGAAGATAGGTAGAATCCTAATTCTTTGCAGTTTGGGGGAGGTCACATACTGTGTAAAAGTAATGGAGGTTTTGGTCCACTAGAGATGGATGGTGGTGACGGTTGCACAATAGTGTGAATGTGCTTAATGCCACTGAACTTTACACTTAAAAATGATAAAAATGGTAAATTTTGTCTTCTTTACATTCTAACACAATAACAAAAATCAGAAGTACCCACCCAAAAGTAGTGCAGCTACTGGACAGAGCTAATATTCAAATAAATTCAATACCCCAGACATTATAGAGAGAATCTTAGCACTTTGTAGTGAATGCTTATATTTGCAATCATTGTGAAGAATTAGTCCTATTTACAAAGACACATATTATTGTTATTACTTTTGGGTGGCTCTAGAAATTTCCTTGGGATGGGCTAAGTTAGATTGTAATATTTGAAATATAAATAAACTGTATACTGTACTTAATAATATATGGCCTGAGAGCACTTTGCTTGCTCTGCCTCTGTCTCAAGGTTATTCTTTCTTCCTTCCCTTTGGTTCCTAATTTATTTCTTATCCCAGTAGGTCAGGGTGGAAACAGATCTGCATCTATAGCACAGAAATCTGAGAGTCTTGTGTAGCCTCGAGTACATCATCAAAAATATCCCATGTTTCATGGATCCTGGTCCTCTGCATCCATGAAACAATGCTACCAGAAGCCGTTTGCACACCTCCCAGATAATTTCATTCTCCAGGCCCATGGGTGCACACATCAAAGCCTTACAAGATTGCCTCCCAATTTTCTCCTTTCTCTAGTTCTGAGCTGCTTTTGAAGATCTGAACGACAGGTATAAATACTGCCTAATGGTCTTGCCATTTCTGGGAAGTCCCAATAACTCAGAAGGCCCAGAAAATAACTCAGAAAGAGGTTGAAAGATAGGTGCTTTGAGATTGACAAAAATGTTTCATTTTATCATGAAATAAAGTATTTAAGGTTGGTGTTCAAACATTGGGACATGTATTGTGCCTCTTCCAGATCATCCCTGAAAATGATGCAGAAGAACAATGTTTAATGTAGAACTACCCTTGGTGCCAGATGGTTTTGAGTCATATACAGAGCTAGGCAAAGCTCTTGAATGTGTTGGCTACTTGTGTTCCTGACAGGCAGCCAGTTTTCTAAGAAGGGGCTAGAGAAGGAGAATTTTAGCACCTTCCTCGTGGGCTGCTGCTTGATGAATTTTGCTCCATAGGTTGGAGGACAGGTTTCAGTCCTCTTAACTAGGTTTTGAAAATTTGGGTGGAATAGATGCTGGCTGGAGCCTGTGGGGATTATAAAACAAAGAGCTCACTGCCTCACGTGGTCAGGAGAGGCAGGGGCAAGAGCCAGTGTGAAGATGTGGGAGTTGGAAGGAACTTGGAAGTCAGCTTCTTGTGGTCTTTCAACTTGAGATTCACAAAGGAAAAAAGTGATGTCTCCTCACTGAAAGGTAAGAGTTTAAATTTATCTGAAATCTGAATATTATAATCTGTTTTAGCTCCAGTGTCTTATTTCCATAATGTATTTAAATTAGGTTTGAATTCTCATGAATCCATGCTCTGAGGTGAAGTCAGACACCTAGTCTTAGTCTTAAGGTTAGACCCTCAGGGCTGGAATATTGCTTAGTACCCTGTGCAGGGGCTATTATCAGATTTATGTACAATGGAGAAAATTGTTTGGAACCTAGGAGGCTCTAACTACAGTCATTTTTTTTTTCTCCTTAGCAAAAACGGAACCTCCTTCATGCACAAGGAAGCCTTTCCTCACTGTAGGTTATTTGGAGGGAAAAGAGCAAGCATGCCATCCAATGATAGAGTCATGTCTAAGGGAGATGGGAAGGGCTGAATGCATCTTTGTGTGTGAGGCGTATCTGCTGACATTAAGCATTTCTTCATGAGTGAGAAGAGGTCCACAAAGGAGATGCCACCAGCACCTACTTCTAGCTCTATGAATCACCAAGTCCTGTGACTAATGTTTCTGAAACTTTAGCATTCTCCTCAGGATCGCACAGGGAACATGTGCAAGCCACTCAAACGCCCTTTATTTATATTCACAATACTTTATGGATAAGATGACTTTTGAACCATGATAAGGATTTAAAAAAAGAGCACTGTATTCTGGCATGCTGGTTTTAGTGCCTGAAAGGGTACATTGACCAGAAGATTTCACATGAGCCTGAAAACATCAACTCCATGTCCAGAAGACACTCTTTGCAAACTTCTTGGCTGTTGAACAGGCAATGGAAACATCCATGAAGAGCAGGAAGCTGCTGCAGGGATTTCAGACAGATGGCAGGTCATTTACAGAGAGGGAAAGAGCCATGGATTCCATGATAATGGCATTGGAGCCATCTTTTGTGTTTCCAGAAGGATTGAAAATAGAAGGAAACCACCGTGTGTGGATTAAGTCTTACAGAGAAGTGCTTTGGGATTTGTTTCGACAAATACCTTTCAAGAAATGTGTAAGCAGTTTGGAGAAAAATGTCCTCATCTAATGCTGCATTAGGGCGTGCTTTCTTATAACCTAAATCCATTGATAACGTGAGAACATATTTTTTGTTGGTGTTCTTTACACATGTCAATAAGCTAGATACAGTCCAGAGAATAGATGGGAAAACAAAATAGGTTGTAAAACACATAATCAGTTGTAGAATGGATATGTGTAAAGGAGTAAGAGGAAAAGATATAAATGCAGAAGAGGAAATGTATAAATGTTACAACAGTACATTGAACTATTTTTGGACCTTGACACAGGGATTGAAAAAACATCTATAGAGGACATGGAAATGCTGAGGAGAAACTGCATAGTATGTAAGAGTGATCCCATTTTGGAAATTGAAAACCCCCAATTAAATATATTATTCAAGAAAGAATAATATCTGAATATCTTAAAGGATTGCAAAGTATAGCTTCATAGCTTGGAAAGATAACCTACTTCTGGGAGTCTTTATGTCTATTCTAGATGCTAGTAGAGTTCCGATCTATTCTGAGAAGGTCCTTAAACAATTTCAGAGGATTTTTTTGCTGAATAAAGTATACTGCTGACTATGCTGATTAGCTTGGTCCCTGTCAAGTCAGAAGTGACCACCCTTTGGCAGGGTGGCCCAACTGTGGACCTCATGTGTCTTATCTACAGGCTTGCTCTGGGCCAACTTCCAAGCTCTGTCTCACTTTTCTCCAGCTTCCCTGTGTATAATTTTGATCCTGGGCCACCTGACTAATTTTTGATGCCTAAGTGCTTTCACCTCTCTATGACCAAGCCTTGGTCAAGTCATTATTTACTTAGTTACAACATCGGTCCCCTCGTGTGTCATAGCTTCCATAGCTGATAAACAGTCGAGCATGAATCCAGCCTTTTTCATGGTCAATCTGAGCAGCAAGAAGCATTGTCTTTTGGATTACTATAGAAATCACACACTTAAATGTACAAAGTCAGTTTCTGTGGCTATCGCTACATCCAGATTGGACAGTGACTTTAGCTGAGATATCCTTTACCTCTGTTTCAGATCAATATTGCTGGCATTTAAAGTCTCCATGCACTTCTCCCACCTTGTCCAGAGGAAAGTAAAGTGAAAGACTTCATCAAGAAGTGGAGGAGAACCACACTACTGACCATTGCTGCTTCATGAATCTTGGATCCAGGGCTCAAAGGTGGCAGTATAAATGCAGATGGCACTGTTGCCACATTTGCTTGGCACATCCTTAAAATAAACAACACATTTCAAGCCGTCAGCATTGTTTGTAATGGTATTTCTAAATATAGACTTGAAAAATCTTCAGGTGTTTGATTTTAGGATACAACTGGGGATTTTGTCCAGAAAATGCCTCCTGCAGTATGGGAGCAAATACAGTCTTACATGTCTCTCGCTTTACACTTGTATGTTTTCTGGAGAAAGATGTGAATCCACATGGTGAAGTATGTGTCTTGAACAAGAGTTATGGACCTAAATAAAACTTGTCTTATGTTGAACAAACGCTCATTGTACAGAGGCCAATGTAAATATCAAAATAAAGCATCAGAAGCGTCAATGACTATAGAGATCATCCACTAGGGAGATAACCTGAAAAATAAAGTTATATTTGCAAAAAACAGTATTTGGTTAGTTTGGGTTTTTCCTCTCATCCTTTTTTTGGTATCATATTTCTCTTCTAAAATTAAGTGCTCTTTCATTATCTGTGAAAAATGTCCAAGTCCAGACATTAGGATGGGTTTCTTTCTCTTTTTATTATTTATTTGTTTATTTTATTTCAGGTTAATGTGAGGGTGCAAACTACTAGTTCAAAATATTTGATTTCATTGGGTAGAGTCCTTCTTGTGGTTATGTCCCACACTCAAAAGGTGTGCCTAACATTCCCACACTGTGCCCCTTCAGTGGGAGCACCCCACTCCCCCATCCCTCTCCCCATCTCTTGTTACCCCTCTCCTCAACTTGAAAAGAGTTTTTCTCCTATGTGGGCATGCATTAGATCATCTACTGGCTTCATATTAGTGTTGAGTACATTGGATAATTGCTTTTCCATTCTTGTGATACTTTACTAAGGGGAGTATGTTTCTACTCCATTTAAGATAATATAAAAGACGTGAAGTCACCATCTTTTTATGGCTGAATAGTATTCCATAGTATGCATGTACCACAATTTGTTGATCCATTCCTGAGTTGATGGGCATTTAGGTTGTTTACATCTTGAGAATAGTAAATTAAACTGCAATAAACAATCTAGTGCAAATGTTCTTATGATAAATTGGTTTTTTTTCTTCGTAGTAGGTACCTAGTAGTGGGATTGTAGGGTCAAATTGGAGGTCTAATTTAAGTAGAATGGCTTTCTTATTTGAGTCAGATGCAAGAAGCATCATGGTTTGGTGGATAGGGATTGGGTTCTAGCTCTGCCTTTGCTGCTAACCTGATATCCTTGTCCTCATTGTGGCACCTCTCTGGGCCTCTCTTTTTCTATCTATAAAATGAGGGGAGCCTTGGGGGTATCTTTCTGGCTGTAAAGCCTATCCGCTTTATGTTGCTTATAGTTTCCTCTGTCTCCGGTTTCTAGGTATCTCATAAAGTAAAGAGCCAGAGTTCAGGAAGAATAGAAACTTGTAACTCCATTTGTAACAATGTTTAACAGTGTTAAATGCAAATGCAGGCAATTAATTTGTCATCGTTGCCTGAATATATTATACTTTAAAATACTGTATTATATAATTTTTAGAAAAAAAATGTATTATGAAAAATAAATAATTGTTACTGCTTGTCTATAAACCTTCAGAGCCCCTCAAATCATTGTCTATCATGGTGATTATCAGCCCTGGCTGTGCATTAGCTTCACCTAGAGAGCTTTTAAATATACCAGTGCATGCCCTCCAACCCGCAGAAGTTTTCATCTAATTGGTCTGATGGGGAGCCTGGGTACCAGTGTTTTCAAGAGCTGAGGTTGAGAACTAGTGGTCTACAAAAATGCATTCAGTTCCCAAGACTGGGGTACAAGGCCATCCCATGTGTGCCTTATGGCATGTACCTAACTGCCTCTACACTGACCACGTGTGGCCCCCTCCAACGTGTCATCATGTTTCACACTTGCACATCTTCGCATCCACTGTGAGAGCCTGGAATGCCAATGCCCTAAGAGGCTGAGTCTATTTTGCCCACTTGCCTACAGTGCAGATTGCTTTATTAGCATAGCCCCTGCAGTACTTTGTAATGCCCTGCTTTATACTCATTCTTCCTGTATTATAAATATTTTATCCATCATTTATATATTTACAAATTTGATCATATCTCTTTCATGCTTAATCTCCCCTGCCCAAGTGTTTTCCCTTCACACTTACCTTGGTCTGTAAGGCCCTCTGTGATCTGAATCTGCCTCCACTTCCCACTTGTTCCCTTCACTCCAGCCTTACCATCCTTCTTCCTTACAATGTGCTGTGCTTGTTCTTGTCTCGGGGCCTTTGCATGTACCATTTCTCTGCCTGGGGCACCTTCTCAACATTCAGGCCCTAGCTCAAACATCTCCTCATAGCAGCTTTTCCCAACCATGCTAAAAAAGCGCATCCCCATCTTACTCTCCCAGTGTCACACTTTATTCTACCATCCTTCTACTTTTAGGTTCTTTATACGACTTGTACTATCTGAGGTGATAACAATGTTTTGCACACACGATTATTATAATCCTCCCTTAACTGGAATGTAAGTTTTATGAAGATAGGGACTTTGTCTAGTAGGGGCTCAACAAGTATTGAACAGATGTAATGTTGTTTCCCCTATAAGATAATGCTATGCCTAATTCAGTGTTTGATGAATGACAGGTTACATATTATAGATGTCTCTTCTCAACAAACAGGATGACCAAAGATCTCTAAATAACAGTACTAAAAATTACACTGACTTACATATTCACTTTTCTTAATTTCTAATTAAAAAACTAGAAAACAAATATGTATTTCTTTTTCCAAAAAAATTATATCTTTTCATAATTTCAAACTTTTCATTTCTAGGGCTCATGCCAGTGGAGGGTGGGGATTCATTCTGCAAAGAACAAAGGAAAAGATATTCCTCTAGGAATCAGTTTTGCCTAGAAGCCTCCAACTTAAACCGGTACCACTGTTTTGAGCTAATATGAGAAGAAAGCATATTTTTTTAAGACTATCTAAATGTGGCAGCTTTTCAAACTGGTGACTAGACAAGTGAAGATGGAGAATGGAGTGGACCAAAATTATGAATGCTGGGTCCTCACAGGGCTCTGTGTGAGAGTCTGGGCCCATGGCTCTCTTAGCTCTTACCATGTACTTTACTTTACCACTATCCCATAGGCCCCTGTGAAACCATTAAGGAGGAGACTGGTCACTGGCAGTGACAGTTCTAATTTCTTCTCCCCATCTTGGCTCTCACCTTGGAATACCTAGAGGCAGAGAATAATTGGGAGGGTTTTCAGAAACTTTGGGAGCAGATATGGAACAACATTGGACTCTCTAGAGAACAGGATCTGTCAGGTATAACCGGAGGAGAAACATGTAGCAAGCCTGATTTTCCATCTGTAAAATGCAAGTGTTGAGCCAGATAGTCTTTAATGACTTTTCTGTTTCCAACTCAGTTCATCTGTGAGAGTTGGTCAGCATTGTGTTGTTGAAATGCCCAACATCTAAACTAGTGAAGGAAAGGTGATCCTATTAGCCTTTTTGTCATGTCATCCTTTCAGTGCAGATGCCAGAAATACTTTGTGTAAAATTCCATGATTCTTTTTTGTCTCTGGATACCATACAGCAAATTGAGGGAGTAAATCACTATGGTAGTAAGGCCAGGTTAGGACACTATAGAACTAGCCACATTGTAAATACAGTAGCCAATAGCTACATGTGGCTGTTAACATTAAAATTAAAGGGAAATGAAAAATTCAGCTTCTCGGTCATGTTAGCTACATTTCAGGTGATCAAAATGCCTGTATCTACTCTCTCCAGTACAGCTCCCAGGTGAATGGCACAGATATGTGCCTTTCTATCATCACAGAAAGCTGTATTGGATGGTGCTGGTTCAGAGGGCACCCCTGCCCTTAGGTGAGAGATGTGTAGTTAAATTGCTGGGTAGGCCCCATCCATCTCTGATTCTAGGTTTGGTACTGGGGAGATTATATTCCTGCTTTTCTCTGCTGGACAGTCTTTTGGTTTCCAGAGGTACTGGGGCTGGTGGAGAGGTACAAAACAATTTCAGGGAGTTCCTGCCTGCCTGAGGACATCTTTATTCACCTCAAGAATGGCAGCACAAATAAGAGATGACGACATGTTACTGGAAAGCCCTTTAAAAAGTTGAAGAGTTAGCCGGGTGTTGTGGCAGGTGCCTGTAGTCCCAGCTACTTGGGAGGCTGAGGCAAAGAGAATTGCTTAAGCCCAAGAGTTTTAAGTTGCTGTGAACTGTGATGCCACAGCACTCTACTGAGGGCAACGTAGTGAGACTCTGTCTCAAAAAAAAAAACACAAAGTTGAAGAGTTACATGAGTATAAGCCATGATGGTTAAGCAAATGCATCAGACACAAAGGCAACTTTGTCCTGGTCCCTCTCTGATTTCCTTCCCTCCAAGCCAATCCAAGTGAAGTCGGAATTGGTTGCCCTTGGCAACTGAGTCTCTACTTTGTGCAAGTTCTGGGAACCTGGATTACTGAGATGGTAGGAGATTTTAGGGAAGAACAAGGAGCACTGGCTTCTGCTAGGATGTGTCATTTTTGTTTTGACTTTAAGGGAGCCCCCAGAATGGTGGGGAGAGTCAGGGAATGCCTGGATCAGCCACATTTGAAAACTGGGGAAAGCTTCCAGGGGAGAGGCTCAGTGGTGTCTCTAGCTCATAGACAGGGGACCGTGTCTACTCTATGTGTCTCCTGGTCAGCTTTATCTCTGCTTCTACTCATGTTTTTTCATCATGGTTTTAACTCCTGTCATAACAACATAGTATGTGTTATAAATAACATGGAAAAGGCATCCCTTTTGGAAAATGTGGTAACTATAGCTGCGTGCCTCTGGTTTGGATCAGATCTCAGTGGGCCTCTGTTAGAAGAGGGTTTGGGGAGTGATTTGAAAGGTGTCCGGTCTGTCTTCATTGTTAACACTTCCTCTAAGCTTGTGACACTGTGCTGGAATTTTGACAAGCCAGTGACAAAGGCACAAACTCCATCCTTGGAAAGACAAAACCTCAACACAGGCAAGGATATATAGAATATATACAAAGGAGGTACACTTCTAAATGTTGACTCTTGAGTGGAAAGTCATGTGACTTTTAGTCACACGGACCTCGATCTAAATCTGTTTATTGACTGGGTTATCTTGGACTCAGTGAGCCTTCATTTATGTTAACTGGAAGTAATAATGCCTTGCCCACAGGGATATTCTAAGAATGAAATGATGGACATGTGTATAAAGGACCAAGTAGAAGGCTGTGCATATGGAGGCATGTAAAATTATTTACTTTCATTTACTGAGGGGTTAGTGCTGTTGATGTGCTCCATAATAATGGAGCAACTATGGAGAATCCATGCTTAGAGATTGGGAACCACTGTCTCTTATTAGCCATGTAGGTTCTCTGTGATGTTTGAATGATAGGGTAGGGACAGGCTGGATGTACTTGAGATGTACAGTTTGACTTACTGGGTCATGGGGGTCATCTCTACACCATGAGAGCTCAGAAGTGTAAAGGTATTTATCTGTCTTTAATCTTGAGCCAGTGGTTGACTTTTTAGCAGCATTGGCTTATCATCAGCTATAAGTGCTACTAGAATAGGAGTCGGTATTTTTGGTAGTCTACAACTACCAGTGTAGCAGAGTGCCAGGAACTGATGGGGGACAGTGCGTGTACTTTTAGGGGGAAAGGAGAATGCTCATGTCTCTCTGATGTTCAGTGAAATGTTGTTCCAATCAATGGTATTGATTGGTCTCTTATGGCAATTCAGTTCTATTAGTTCAGTTTCCCATTTCACTATAGAATATGAATACTCATGAGAGAGACACAGGTAAAGAGTTATAATGATCCGAGGACAATAGAGGAAAAGGTGGGGAAAAGATGGGGGATGGTTCTCCTTGGGACTTTCAGTTCTCCTAACTATGAGAACAGTATCTTGTTGTAGTGAGGTGAAGGAAACGAGGATTAGAGAGTTCCTTCCACTTAAAGAAACTGGATAAGGAGGAAAGAATAGTCATAATGTAGGACCACTGTTCTGAGTGCAAAAGGCAAATGCCCATTGTTGGATATGAAGACCTAAGGCAGAGTGAAGTCTTGCTTGGCTAAAACTCAACCAAGAGCATTTAAGAGTTTTTTTTTTCTTCTTCTCCGAAAATACCTTGGCAAAGCTTTAGTTGGCTATCTGATTGGTGTATACCTAGTCCTTACCAATCACATCAAGGCTTCATAATTATGGTTTTCTCTCAAGGAATCGTTAGCTCCTCCCTGTCACCTCCCAAACTTTTCTCTAGAGGGATCTCTTTTCTGAGTGTGATGGAGGGTGTTGAGCCATTGGGAAGGAACTTTACAGTTAGTCAACATCCACTGTTTACCAGGGACAGTGCTGGACTCTTTATTATGCCATTTTAGTTTCCATGCTGACTACATGTTCTATGCATCTAAAGACTCAATTTCACAGATTAGGAAACTGAGGCTCAGCAATGTGAAGTATCTTGCCCAGGGCTATGTGACTGATGAGTAAGCGGCAGCGCTAACATTAGATAGCCAGATCTAACGTCAGCATCAGATTATCTATAGCCCCTACCTGACAGGTGAAGGAGTTTAGAATTCTTTTAAAAGGCAACCTGTATGACCAACAGAGTGATATATGGAGAAGACATTTTTCTCTTGAGTACACACAAGAAGTTGTAGATCAATAACAGTAGCTTCCAAATTGCTCTCATTTTTATGGGCCCTGGAGCTGGATTCTTCTTTATGCAGTTAAAACTGTGTGTGCCATCTAATTCCAATCCGCGGTTTCTTGGAGCCTGCAGAGTCTCAGAGCATGAGCAATACCAGCCTAAGATCTTGCCTAAGATATACTTTATAAAAAAACTTCCTCAGTTTCTACATTCTTTATATACCCCTGTTCTCCAAAGTGATGGATTTGTTTATTACAATAATCCTATGTAAGATATGCAGTAAAAAAATAACAATAGGATTAGGGTTAGGGTTTGGGAAACTGAACTCCAAACCTCTTTTATACGTGTTACACATTTATTCATACTTTCGCCCACCAGCCAACAGCTGTGTGGTACCCAGCTCAACTGTATACCTATGCTTCACCTTATGTTGCCACTGTTTTGGGGTGTGGCTTATTAACATCTATAATACCATGAGTTCATTGAGGGTGGAGTCCTCAAATTACACATCTATGAATACCCTGCCCTTGCTAGCACAATGCTGGCCTGTAGGACGCAGGTGTATTAATATATACGGAATGAAAGTGATCATGGCAAGAACTTTCTAAGAAGTCCTTTCTTGGGGATGGCTTAGAACCACAAGAGAATTCTTAACTGGGTGGATGGGTGGACATTGCTGAGAAGGGTAGGAGAAGGAAATATTCCCTAGAGGCAGAGGGAGGGTTATATCAGTTATTTATTGCTGTGTGACAAAATACCCAAAGTTTATTGGATTAATAAAACTTCATTTTCTTACAATTCTATGGGTTAGTAAATTGGATTGAGTACAGTTGGGTGATTCTTCTGCTGGTCTCACTTGGGATCACATATACAGATAGACTGGGGCTGGATGCTCTAAGATGGCTTTGCTCATGTGTCTGGCAGTTGGTGTTGGTTGTCAGCTGGCACCTCCCTCAGTTCTTCAGTTCTTCTCTTTGTGGTATCTCATCTACTGGAAGACTGAATTGAGTTTCTTTAGATGATGATAGAAGTATTATAAGAAAATAGGAGCAGATGCTGTAATACCTCTTGAACTTGAGGCCTAGAAGTCACACAGCATCTTCTCTGGTGTGTTCTGTAGGTCAAAGCAAGTCACTGACTAGTCCAGAAAATAGGAGAATAGGTTCCACCTCCTGATAGGAAGAGATGCAAAGCCACATTGTAAAGGAGTGTGCATGCAGGATAGAAGGACTGGATGTGGCCATCTTCATAAACAACCCTCCACGAAGGACTTCTGTTTTGTTTTGCTTTTTCTAATCTTCTTTGAACTACATGTTGCCTGAGGAATTCTTTCCCGTGGAGATCAAATTAGAATTTGAATTCTCTGGCAGATGGTTTAATAACTGCAAGCAGTTTCCTTCAAGTTTCCCAGAATAAAATCATCTTCCTAGGGGTTCTAGGGAAGGCTCTGATGGGTGTCTTAGCACTCTTTTCCTATATCTCATATTACCCCCATAGGATTTTGGATATTTGATGGGAAAGGCACCTTGGGGAATGGAAAACAGGGTTAGGAAATTGGATAGACCTGGGTACAGCCAGTTCAGTCTTAGTTCTGACTGGCTACATGGCTTTGGATAGGTTGCTTGACTTCTCTGATTCTTATTTTTTTCATTTATAGAATGAATATGTCTATTTTGCATGATTGATTTGAGTCCTTAATCCAGCAGTGGGTGATAATAATTAGAATCAACTCCAGGGGTAGCCTGAGCTTTAAACCCCTTGTGTAGAATCAAGGTCATCCCTCCCCGTCCCATTCCACTTCACCGTACCTTGGCACACTGGCTTAAAAGGTCATCGGTTTTCACAAGTGGTCTTGTCCTACTCTGTCATGATTGTTTTGAGCAGAGAAGGTCAGAATGGATTTGCCTCTCTTGTCACAGCAAGATAAGCATACGTGGAAGAGTGAGGGGACTTAAGAAAATCAGCTGCGAAGTCTGCCCCAAATGACAAGAAATTCTGCTGGAGTGCTGGATGGAATAGCCAGAAATGATGCAAAGAAGCTACTTACTGCCTGGGACAAGGGTGTGGGATTTGGGTGTATCAGACCCAGGCCTCTGGCTTTGATGTCTTTCTGAGCCCAGCTTTCCTTATCTGTACCCTAGATATCACAATTTTGTCTTACAAGTTTGTCGAGAATAGGAGAGAAAAATTGGCTGTGAGAGTTCCTGAAACATAGTAGGTGCACAGTAAATGGTACCTTGAGAGTGGTTATTCTCAACTCTCTTGTTGCTACACTTCCTACGTGTTGGGACTCTGCAGTCCACAGGAAGTGATGGGGTAAGATCATTCCACATGCTAAATGACCCATCTCCTGGGTCATTGATAGCTATGTTCCTGACAAGTTGTACTTCATGTAGATTTTTATAAATTGAATAGTATTTCCTCATTGACTGACCTCATTATTGATCTCAGTGAAAGAGTTCAGTGGAAAGCAAATGTAATAGGAATAAGCAGAGCTGCTGCAGTCAGCTTCCATCATTCTAGCCAGGAAACTGCTTTGGGAGATTAAGTAAGGAACATGCCTAAGGCCACACAGCTAGTTAGTGACAGAGCTGGGGAACCAGACTGTCTGGTTTAGATTGTCAGGAGTGGGAAAGGAAGGAAAAAAAGCATAGCAAGTAGACTGGAAGGAAATACATTAAGAAATTACAGTTAATATAGGGGGGATAGGTTGGAGTTGATTTTCAAAATTTCTATAATTAGCATATATTGCTTTTATAATGGCTAAAATAAGCTTGCTAAAGAAAAAATAAATTTAAAGAGAGAAAGGTTGTGTCTAAATTATGGATCTGGATATCCCAGACTGGAAGGGAACATGGTAAACAAAGGACAGAGAGAATTGGAAGTAGATACTTACCCTTTCCTAGGCTTCAAGGATGGAGCTATTTTGCAAAACTGATGCTTAGGTTTGTCTGAAAGTTTTGAGGGGTGGGGCAATATAGGGGTCAACAAACTATTGCTTTGAAGTTCCCTCTATTTTGTTTGTCTTTTGCCTTGGCCTCCTGGCCTAGTGGTAATTGGGGGAAGGGGTAAAGGGAGGAAAGGAGTTGAGGTTTTCTGTTCTTTGTTTGAATGGCCACCTACAGAGACCAGGGCAAGGCCTCAGAAATCTCCATCAGGATGAGGATAAAGGTTTACTCCAGGAGCTCTGGAAGAAAATACATAAAATTTGGTGTTATTACTGTGAAATGCAAAATGCCTTACCATTTGTCACTGCCAAGGAGTTCGTAATGTGCCCATAGAATTTCACAACAGAAAGGTGGGATCTTTCAAGAGTATAGCATTTATAAATTTTATGCATAAGGCTTACCTGCTGGTCAGTTGCTGCTAGTCTTCTCTCTGGCTTGAGCCCCTTTACCAGAAACTCTCAGGTCAGGCTCCCTTCTTGTAGTCAGCCCCTTCTTTATCCTCAGGATATTAGGCCATTGAGCAAAGTGCCTGGAAGTCTGGAGTTGCAGCTATCTCCCTAGAGAAGGGCATAAGTGCAGGATTCCCCTCACCCTGGGCTTCTGTGCATGTGACCTAGTACTGAATGTCTGCCAGCTTCTCTCCCCCTGCAGAGCAGTTCTGACCTGACCAGGCTCCCCTAGAGCAGAGTACCTCCAGAAAAGGAGAGCTTTTCTTTAGGAGGGAGGAAGAGGAAAGCCTATAGATGTGTTCTGTCTGCGGACAGAGTTGTGGGCAGGAATGAAGGACGTTGAGGTCTGTTCCTTAGCTCAGGCTCACCTTACCAGGTGCCTTGAAAGATTGGCACAGGTCCTATTATTTCCATTGTAGGAATAGGTATGGAAAAGTTAACAATGGGACTTTGTACCAGGGTCCAGGAAAGGACAGGAAGAATACATGTTTGGGAGCCAGAGGTGGACGCTAGCACATGAGGGACCTGTATGTGGCCTCAGCTGAGGGTAGATGGGTTTGTTGCTAGAGACTCACAGGCTCTGGAGCTGGAGGATTCTCACCTTCCCTGCCTGTTTTTTGGTTTCAACTCTTAGAATCTTTGGCAGGGGAAGATTTTGAGGATGGCTCAGGTTTTGTAAGCTAGTCATCATCTTCAGAATTGAGAAAATAGTAGCAGAATTTAAATCAAAAGGGGCTTCCTTTTCTGCCCAGTCACTTGTGTGAGGACCTGTGATGTCCTTCCAAGAAAGCAAGCAGCTGGGTAGGATCAGTGTCTCATGGCCCTGGGCCAGCTTGACTTCTGTTGTCATGAAAATTAATGTAGAGAGTGATGTAATTTGTGGGACCCTGCAGCTGACAGGCCTATCCCAGCCTGTGTGTGCATTAGGGGAAGCTTTAATTTTTCACTTCATGTTGTGTATTTGTGCTTTGCATTGTGTATGGTGAGGTACATGGAATAAAAGCATGCTAAGTTCTTTGTGCTCAAGATGCTTGCAGAATATTGGGAATGGAAGACTCACACCCCTGATGGACCAAGCCTCTCTGGTCCTGCATTGATCCTATCTACCCTGAATCAGTCTTCCTAAAACAATAGGTATCTTTAGATGCTTTCTACCTCCTAGAGAAACTGGGTCACATCAGCACCACATAGGAGAAGGCGGAGTGGAATGACTGGAGTCACCAAAGAACTCATGCTGAGGAGGCTCCCCATATATTCAGTGAATGGATCATTTCAGCTTCAGTAATCTCTCCACTTTGTGATATATTTTGGTGACTGTGGCTAGCTTCTCTCTTCTACCCACCTGTAGCAATGACCCTTGTCCTCACCAACTGACTAATGTGTGCTCGGGGATTTTGACTCTTTTGGGTGGTAGCTGGAACCAAATATCTCTAAGAAGGTAAGGGCAGCTGCTAGTGCCAAAAGTTAGGGCATACACTCTCAAGCCAAAGAGTGCTTACCATACTGTAAGGGGAGGTAAGTATAAGCTCAACCATCAACTGTATCAACTGCATATGAATCACGTTTTCAGTCTACTCAGTTTCTTCAGATGAAAAACAAGGTTCTGTAATCTGCTTATCTAGATTGTTCATACCACTGTTCTCTATTTTCAGAGAAATTTGAGAGATGACTATATGTTCTAACTAGACTGTATGTTCTCTCTTTGCCTTATGCCAAAAAGGCATCCTTAGATTTGGCTAAAAGAAATTACAGACTGTTGGTGTTAGAAGGGAAGTTGGAGATTGTCCGACTCAATCTCTTACCTGATAGATACCCACAATATTCATAAAGCAATGGAAGCAGTAGATTGATTTCCTGTCAGACTCCTGGGACAGAGAGGCCCACTGGTCCCATTGGCTCAGAGCACTTAGTAAAGATCACCTGACATTCCCTGAGAAGAGACGGAGGTGACCCCTCTCTTCTTAGAGGTGGACAGGATGCCTGGGTGGGCACCACTGTCTGGGTGGTGGCTAATAGGTTTCCTTTGTTCTCCGTTTTCTCCTTGCTATGGGCTGGGAGTCTGAGGACTCTATGCTGTGCAAGATGGAGACCTCTGCATGTGTCCTCCTGGGAAGGCCAGCCACCTCCCACATCCTCAGGACAAGGTCATTGCTTGACAAGTGTGGACTTGGGCAAAGTCCAAGTCTTTGGGGCTTTGTTTCCCATAAGTATTCTAAACATAGTGAATATCGAAGTAACCTTGGCCACACCCATGGTCAAGTTAAATACATGAGGAATGGCAGTTAATTGGGAATATTAGGAAGTTGAGGGTCTCAAGAGAGTCAGAAGCTCAGGAAGGAGCTGCAAGGCCTCTTTAAGAAGACTCTGAAGCACTGGCGAGGGGTGGTTTGAAGCATGTTGGAAGTAATGGTATTTTAGTGGCCATAGTCCAAAAGTTTCCTCTTATTCTGCACAGTTTTCCTAGAGTTCCTGAGCCCTATACCTGAGGGATCAGCCCCAATCTAATTCCTATGTCCCTGGAACACCCCCTGGTTATCCCTGGACCTGCCTAAGACTGTTTTACAGTTAACTTTTTTTTTTTATAAGTAGGAGCACATGCTAAATAAAGATAAAAAGTTTGTAGAGCAAATATATAAACCAGTAACATAGTCATTTATTATCAAGCATTATGTACTACACTTTTATTGTAGAATTGTATATTTATAGTCAGCTGGCAGTGCAGTAGATTTATTTATATCAGCATCATCACAAACATAGGAATAATGCTTTGTTTGTCCCATGAGGTTATAATGGCTATTATGTTACTGAGGAGATAGAAATTTTTCAATGCCATTTGGTCCAAGCCAGTGCTTTAGAAAGTGTGGTCTGGTCCACTAGCATCTGTACCACCTGGGGGCTCTTTCAAAGGACAGAGTCATGGGCTCCTCCAGGACTCGGAGGACCAAGCAGTGCCATCCGAACGCTTGCCTGAGGTTTAAAGATGAGCATGCATTTCATGGTCTTCTTGTTGGGTCTACAGTGTACACCTTTATTAAAAGGGTGATGTGTAAGCAACAGTAGGCAGGTGGTAAAAGAAAGAATAGTAGTTCCCACTTGTGAGGAATACGTTCTAAGACTCCAGTGGATGCCCAGAATCATGGGAAGTACCAAATTCTATTTATTTTATGTTTTTTCCTATACATACATACTTGATAAAGTTCAATGTATAAATTAGGCACAATAAAGATTAACTAAAATAATAAAATAGAATAATTATAACAATGTACAGTAATGCATTATTTAACAATGGTGATACATTTTGAAAAATGCATTGTTAGGTGATTTTGTCTTTGTGTGAACATCAAAGAATGTGTTTACACAAACCTATATGGCATAACCTACTACACACTTAGGTTATATGGGATAGCCTGTTGCTCCTAGGCTACAAAACTGTATAGCGTGTTATGTACTGAATGCTGTAGGCAGTTGTAACACAGTGCTAACTACTTATGTATCCAAACATAGCTAGACATAGAAAAGGTACAGTAAAAATATGGTATAGATAAAAAATGGTACACCTATAGAGGGCACTTACCGTGAGTATTTGTAGGACTGGAAAGTTGCTCTGGGTGAGTCAGCGAGTGAGTAGTGAGTAAAGGTGAAGGTCTAAGATATTACTGTACACTATTGAGGACCTTATAAAGACTGTACACTTAAGCTACACAAAATTTATAAAATCATTTTCTTAAATAATAAATTAACCTTAGCTTACTGTAACATTTTTATTTTATACAATTTTTAATTGTTAACAAATGTTGACTTTTATAATAACACGGCTTAAAATATATACATTATACAGTTGTGCAAAAATATTTTTACATCCTTATTCTATAAACATTTTTCTTTTAAAATGTTTTTGTTAAAAATGAAGACACGAACACACAGATTAGCCTCGGCAGGCATAGGGTCAGGATCATCAATGTCACTGTCTTCCACCTTCTGCGTCTTGTCCCTCTGGAAGGTCCTCAGGGACAGTAGCACACACGGAACTGTCATCTCCTGTGATGATAATGCCTTCCTCCAGAATATCCCCGAAAGATCTGCCTGAGGCTGTTGAATAGTTAACCTTTTTTTATAAGTAGAAGTATACTCTGAAATAATGATAAAAGTATGTATAGCAAATATATAAACCAGTAACATAATCATTTATTATCAAATACTATGTATTATACATAACTGTATGTGCCACACTTTTATACAGCTGACAGTAAAGTAGATTTATTTATACCAGCATCACCACAAACACATGAATAATTTTTTGCCCCATGACATTATAATTGTGGCATCACTAAGGTGATAGAAATCTTTCAGTGCCATTATAATCATATGAGATCATCATATAGACAATTGGTCATTGAATGAAATGTGGTCATGCAGCATGTGACTTGTACTGTAATGAAAATTATGCAAATGCGGTCTCTCTCAAAATATATATATTATATATATATATATTTTTTGAGACAGAGTCTCACTATGTCATGGTGTTACAGCTCATAGGAACCTCAAACGCTTGGGCTGAAGTGATTCTCTTGCCTCAGCCTCCCAAGTACCTGGGACTACAGGTACCCTCCACAACACCTGGCTATTTTTTTGTTGTAGTTGTTGTTGTTTAGCAGGCCCAGGCTGAGTTTGAACCCTCCAGCCCTGGTGTATGTGGCTGGTGCCCTAACCACTGAACAACAGGTGCCAAACCTCTCTCAAAATATTTTATTGCACTACACTGACCTAATATTGGGCCATGGATAACTGAAACGACAGAAAGTGAAAGTGCGCATATAAGGAGAATGCTGCAGTTTTTTTAGAGCAAACATTTTAAAGAAATGAATACCCGAGATAAATAGCTGTCTCTTCCTCACTAAGCCTTAAACGTCCCCTTTATCAGCAATCCCCTAACCATAGTCATATACACAAACTATGACTAAGATGATGCTCAGTTCCAGCCTGGGTGGCATTTAGGGAGTGTTCAGCCTTTCTTGGTTTCATAGCTGACCTTGCCTTTGACCTTTTCCACTAGGGCTGCTCTGTTTCTTATGTGCCCAAGGACACAGTAATGGCTTTTGAAAGAACTGCCTGGCATTCTCTTTCTAGTGCTCCTGAGTAGTTTTAGACCCAGTGTCTCCAGCCCGCCAGCTCCTACCTTGAAGACCACAGAGTTTTCCATGATTTGGAAAATACAAACTCTCTGGTTCCTCAGAGTTTGTCTGCTAATTTACTCTGTGCTTTAGTGCTGTTTTCCTGCAGATTTCATTTAGAAAAGTAGAATAATCTACCTGTCTGCCCTTTCCCTAGCCTAGAAACAGAAGGGTGGGTGTTCAGAGAATGCTGGCTCTTCAGAGAGACCCAAGATGAACTCTTGGCCCTTAAAAGCCGTGTGACCTTCTGTAGGTCATATAAACTCTCTGTAGAATGGCAGAAGAGGACCACCTTCAGGGGACTCATGTGAAGACTCACTATAATAAAATGGAATATCTGTAACTGAGTGCCCCACACATGTTAGTCACTCAGCAGAGCCCCTGGCGCTCTTTTCTGCATGGCCCACCTCTCTGCTGTCCTTCCTCTCAGCTCTGCATGGCCACTTGCCAAGGCTTATACATTCCTGTCTCTCACCTAGCTTCCTGTCTTGAACAAAATTGTCCATACTCTGCATGTATCTGTGACCCTGGTTTACAAACCTGTTAATGTCTAAAAATTCATGAATAAGTCAGGTATCAGAACTATGTTTGTGCTTTTCTAAACATCCACAGTGTAGGGAAGGAGATGGAGGATTAGGGTGCTCCCACTTAATGGGCACAATGTAGGGGTGTATGGCACACCTTTTGGGTGTGGGACCTAATTACAAGAGAGAATCTAACAAATACAAATATTGTGACCCGGTTGTTTGTCCCCTCACATTAACCTGAAATTAAAAAAATAAAATAAAATAAAAATCCACAGTGATAAATCACCGTTAGACTTTCCCAGACTTGATGTAAAATAACTCACTACATGTCATGTGTTTGCAATGAAAAAAAAATGGGAGAACAACATTGTTTTAATAGTGTAGCAAAAACCACAGCAAAGAGAAGTCCTATTTTAGTTGTTTTAGAAAGCTCTACATGATCAAAAGCAGGTTAAATCAAATTAGAAGATGAGGAGGTGGGATTTGGGCTTTTAAAGGCTTCAAAAGTTGCTGGCTTTGGTCCTTTATTAGCTCTAATTGACTTCAAAATGCATGGCTTTCTTGTTCCTGATGCAGGTGTAAGTCCCTGGCACTGAACTTGTACTTATCATCTATGATTAGGATTATTTTTGGCTCCAAAATGGAACAAAGCAGGGAGGAGAAAGTAGAGGGGAGGGAGAGGAAATCTTTTCCTAAGGTTGTTTGGAAGGAATTAAGAGTAAAGTAGGGAGGAAGAGAGGCCTAGGATGGATCTGAATGTACTGTGCAAACACTATCGATGACGTGAAGTAGCTCCCAAGAGAAATTACAGTGTCTTTCTTCTGATGGGAAGGAGGGGGGAAGTAGGAAAAAAGAATCAAGTCAGGTAGGAGAATGAGTGTTCCCTAGTGTTTTAGGTATAGTGAACTCGTGGAAGATTAGAGATGAAGATCTTGTTACCAGCCCAAGTTTGAATATTTCCATGTTGACTGTTAGTATCCCAGGAGTGCCTTTGTAGTGATTTTATCCTTTTGCAATAGACAAAATTAATCTGATGAAAATTAAATATAAGGTAAAATTATCCTATGGTAATTAAATACAAATTTTCATACTAGGAGATATTAGTTGGTTAGAAGTCAAAATAAACATCATACTTTCAATATTTGGAAAAAATAATTCTAGGTTTTGTATGGAACCAGAAAAATCCCATATAGCTAAGGCAATTCTTAGTAATAAAAACAAGGACAGGGGCATTAGCCTACCAGACTTTAGGCTATACTACAAGGCCATAGTGATCAAAATAGCATGGTACTGGCGAAACATAGAGACATAGATGTCTGGAATCGAATAGAAAACCATGAGATGAAACTAAAATCTTAACAGCCACCTGATCTTTGATAAACCAAACAGAAACTTTCACTGGAGGAAAGAATCCCTATTCAAAAAAGGGTGCTGGGAGAACTGGATAACCATGTGTAAAAGACTGAAACTGGATCCACACCTTTCTCCACTCACTAAAATTGATTCAAGATGAATAAAAGATCTAAATCTAACGCTTGAATCAATAAAAATCCCCAAAGCATGTGTGGGGAAGACACTTGAAGATATCAGCTTGGAGAAAGATTTTATGAAGAAGACTTCTGTGGCAATTGCAACAATAACAAAAATAAACAAATGGTACTTAATTAAGTGAAAAACTTCTGTACAGCTAAGGAGACAACAACCAAAGTAAATAGACAAGCATCAGAATGGGAAATGATATTTGCATATTGTGAATCAGGCAAAAGCTTGATAACTAAAATTTATAGAGAACTCAAATTAAGCAACAACAGAAAAAAAGAAGCCAACAATCCCCTATATCATTGGGCAAGTGAGATGACTAGACCCTTCTCTAAAGAAGACAGATGGGGCGGTGCCTGTGGCTCAGTGAGTAGGGCACCAGCCCCATATACTGAGGGTGATGGGTTGAACCTGGCTCCTGCCAAACTGTAACAAAAAATAGCCAAGTATTGTGGTGGGTGCCTGTAGTCCCAGCTACTCAGGAGGCTGAGGCAAGAGAATTGCCTAAGATTGTTGTAAGCTGTGATGCCATGCCACTCTACTGAGGGGAACAAAGTGAGACTTTGTCTCTAAAAAAAGAAGATGACTGATGAATGGCTAAGAAGCATATGAAAAAATGCTCATCATCCCTAATTATCAGGGAAATTCAAATCAACCACCCTTAAATATCACCTAACCCCAGTTTGATTGGCCCACATCACAAAGACTCAAAGTTGCAGATGCTGGGGTGGTTGTGGAAAAAAGGTAACACTTTTACACTGCTGTGGGACTGCAAACTAATACAATCCTTTTGAAAGGAAGTATGGAGAATCCTCAAAGAACTCAAACTAGACCTCCCATTTGATCCTGTAATCCCATTATTGGGCATCAACCCAGAAGAAAAAAATCATTTTAACATAAGGACATTTGCACTAGACTGTTTATTGCAGCTCAATTTACAATTGCCAAATTGTGGAAACAGCCTAAATGTTCGCTAATCCAGGAATGGATTAATAAGCGGTAGTATATGTATACCACAGAATATTATGCAGCCATGAAAAGGGTGGTGACTTTACATCTTTTGTATTAATTTGGATGGAGTTGAAATAAATTCTCTTAGGAAAGCATCACAAGAATGGAGAAGCAAGAATCCAATGTACTCAATTTTGATATGAGGACAATTAATGGCTAGTACATGGTGGAGGGAGGGGGAATGGCGGATTGAAGAGAGGGAGGGAAGGAGGGGAGTGTGGGGCCATGGTATATGCCACACCTCTTGGGGGTGGGACACTATTTATTAGTGGGACTTCACTCAGTAAATGCAGTATAACCTGATTCATTGTACCCTTAGATTCCCCAACAATTAAAAAAAAGTCAAAACAATAGGGCAGCAAATATTTGGAGTCAGTTATACAGGGTAGCCTTAAAGGTTTGTATGCAATTTGAAATACTGTGCAATTTAAAATAGTGTGCAGTTTTAAATTGCACATGAACTTTATGGTCACCTTGTATATTAAAGAAATTATGGAAGTACGAAAGGTGAGCTTCTTCTTAAAGATGGAATAAAGTTCTCAGATAAAAAAGGAGGAAGGATGTCCCTGTCTAGACAAAATGGGTAGAGAAACACATGAGCACTTGGGCTCTGGGGTCACATGGATCAGGGTTTTAATCTGGCTCCACCACTTAGTAGCTCTGTGACCTTGGACAACTCACTTAATTGTTTTTTGCCTTTATGTCTCATCTGTAAAATGTGGGTAATTATAATAGTGCCTCATAAAGTAACTGTAAAGATGGGGAAAATTAATATAAGTGAAGAGCTTAGAAGAAGGTAAGTATTATATAAGCATTAGATATTATAATTAATTCTGGAATGGAAATCTTATAATATCATTTCTTTGGGTCAACCTCCTCAATGATTGAGTAGTGAGTATGTGAAATAAATTCTGAACTCTTTAGCATAGCCCTGCCTGGCTCCCCACTGTCTCCTCTGTGTTCCAGCCCTGCAGAAGTATGGCAGTGCCTATATCCTTTCCCACACACTTCCCTCCCCACTACTGAAAAGAAAGGTGCACATTTCTGAAGACTCAGGTCAAATTTCAAATCTACTTTGAAGCTTTTCCTGACCCTCCTACCCTTACTTTTACAGCCATATCACACAGTGCAGCAGTTATGTTTATTTTCCAGTTCTTTTATTGCCAGTAGGCAAGACTGGAACTATGTATTATTCACCCAAATTTTGTATCCTTAGCATCTGACATGTACTAGGCATTCAATAAATGATTGTTGAATGAACAAACAAAGAATAATTTGTGTATAGTACTACCATATAGTATGTCTGAGACAGGGGCAGATGGGTGGTGATGAGGCTGAAAGTGAGAATTTTGAAGGGCAGATTTCTGTGAATGTGTTTAAATGATGAGGACAAGCTATCTGGGTGTAGCTAGCAAGTTCACTTTCCCATTTATGGGGTTTTAAAAAATGCTTCAACAAGCTACCAAAGCTTGTCTTATACCTAAAGCCTGTCCTTGAGCTCCCTGCTTATTCTAGGCTTCTTGAATTTCTCTCCTTTCTTAGTTGGAAAAGAGACCCATTCAGGCTTCATTTCTTCCCTGCCACCTTTGTGTTTTTCTCTGAGCTTCAATTAAAGCTGCTAGTTAGTCAGGTCCTCGAGGTCTGAGGCCTGGCCTCCTTGGCAGGTCTGTCTGGTGCTGGTTCTTGGGTGACTAGTAGTTGCTCTAGAGTTTGTTACTTCCTGTTAGTGGGCCCAGGTAAGCCTGGTGCCCAGACACACCAGTTGTGCTCTGCCTTGCTTTGGGGAGTAGCTGTATCAACCCACAAGGCAGGTGGACCAGGGAGAAAAAGATCCAAGGAAGATCAAGGTGACCCCAGGGTCATGTGTCAGGCCAGGTGTCATGACAGCACTCAGAGACGACTGAGCTATCAGCTGCCCCTTTCCATTGCCAAGGCCACTGATATACTCATTTTGACATGGTTTATAAGCAAGTTCAGTGCACCAGACAGGTGCCTGCTGGTGTTGGTTGCTCAGAGATGGAGGCAGGCTCATGGGATGTGCTCAAGTCAAGGGATTTGCCCTCTGAGTCAGGTAAGAAGCAGCAGAGGCAAAGTCTGGCATTGTTAGTGTCATACTTCAGTGGTGGCTAGAATTGAGCTACCTAGCTTCAGGGCTCAGCTTATTTATGGTGGTTGTCTCATCAGAGGAGAAAGATGTGTTCAGTGGAGTGTGTTCACAAGACCCTGAGGGAGAGTTCCTAAAGAGAAGATACAGGACTTCCTTGAGCAACTACAGTATTACTATTGGATTCAGGAAGCTGTCTGCATTTTCCGTTCTTGGCATGCTCTTGGCCAAAGAACAAATGACCAGACGACTCCAAACAAAGGCAAGTGTGAAACTTTATTGAGAAAGAGAAAGTTAGATTTGGAGAGTAAGAGAAAAATATAGGTTTACAGAGCAAGGTAGGTTTGCCATTGACAATAAATAGCCTCCCTTGTTGTGGAAAAAGGCCTTCTTTATGGCTTGGGGTTCTGTTTTATACGGTTTAAATTGGGCCCACTTATGGTTCCGAGGTCATCTTGGAACATGCAGACCTTCAACGAGCCTCTCTGAAAGCCTCTCGGGGGAGTGTGGATCATAGTGAACCACAATATAGATTTAAGCTAAAGCAATATTAATGCACCTTAAGGTTGTTCTAGGTCACCTTCCAGGCACTATTGTACCTACAGGGCTAGAGAGTCCTCTACATCCTTTTGTAGTTGGCACACTAAATTCTGATTGGTAGATTGGTAGGGCATTCCTCCCTAGGTATGTGCAGTTGCTTAGGGTAAGATTAAGGTGGGGCAGCACCAGTTTGGGGAGCACACTTTGTCCCCTGAAGGTCAGGGCCTGTTGTCTACCTAACACTATATGTGTTCGGATAATGCTGTCCCTGAGGGGTTACCCTTGAGGAGCATAGCACTGGGGGTGGGGTGGGCATTGTGCCACTGGTCTCTAGAAGATGTTTACTCCTGTGGGTATGTGGATGGGATCTGGAGCCAGACTTCCTAGGTTCAGTCCTGGTCCTGCCATTTCCCTTCTTGCTTCCTCAGAGTTCCAGTTGTTAAACTGGGGGTAGGAGCAGTGGCAAACTCCATAGGGTTGTAATAAGGATTAAATGAGTTAATTTTTTTTTTTCATTTTAGGGGATTCATTGAGGGTACAAGAAACCAGGTTATACTGATTGCATTTGTTAGGTAAAGTCCCTCTTACAATCGTGTCTTGCCCCCAAAAGGTGTGGCACACACCAAGACCTCACCTCCCACCCTCCTTCCCTCTCTCTGCTCTCCACTTCCCCCACCCCCACCATGTCATTAATTGTCCTTATATCAAAATTGACTACATGGGATTCATGTTTCTCTATTTTTGTGATGCTTTACAAAGAATAATATGTTCCACTTCCATCCAGGTTAATACAAAGGCTATAAAGTCTCCATTTTTTTTTAGTGGCTGAATAGTATTCCATAGTGTACATATACCACAGCTTATTACTCCATTCCTGGGTTGGTGGGCATTTAGGCTGTTTCCACATTTTGGCGATTGTAAATTGAGCTGCAATAAACAGTCTAGTGCAAGTGTCCTTATGATAAAAGGATTTTTTTCCTTCTGGGGTAGATGCCCAGTAATGGGATTGCAGGATCAAATGGGAGGTCTAGCTTGAGTTCTTTGAGGTTTCTCCATATTTCCTTCCAAAAAGGTTGTATTAGTTTGCAGTCCCACCAGCAGTGTAAAGTGTTCCCTTCTCTCCACATCCACACCAGCATCTGCAGTTCTGCGATTTTGTGATATGGGCCATTCTTGCTGGGGTTAGATGGTATCTCGGGTTTTAATAATGGGTTAATATTTTAAAGACATTTAGAAGTGTGCTTA
>CAUYON010065183.1:0-29664 GCA_963573935.1 Arctocebus calabarensis
CTCTGACACAGCTCTGAGTGCAGGTGACATAGAGGTCGGTCAGAGAGACAGACCGATCGGAGCAGCACACGTCTCACCGCCATGCACGAGAGATCTTTGCTGTGCCCGCGGAGTGACACATCTCACAGTACAGGGGCCGTAGAGGGGGGGGGCAGAGGTGTGTGAGCGGTGTGAGAGCTCTGCGACCCCACTGTCTCTCTCCCAGACCTCTATGTCACCTGCACACAGAGCGGTGTCAGAGCTCTGCGACCCCACTGTCTCTCTCCCAGACCTCTATGTCACCTGCACTCAGAGCTGTGTCAGAGCTCTGCGCACTCCACTGTCTCTATCCCAGACAACTATCTAACTCACCTGCACTCAGAACGGTGTCAGAGCTCTGCGACCCCACTGTCTCTCTCCCAGACCTCTATGTCACGTGCACTCAGAGCGGTGTCAGAGCTCTGCGACCCCACTGTCTCTCTCCCAGACCTCGATGTCACCTGCACTCAGAGCTGTGTCAGAGCTCTGCGACCCCACTGACTCTCTCCCAGACCTCTATGTCACCTGTACTCAGAGCTGTGTCAGAGCTCTGCGACCCCACTGTCTCTCTCCCAGACCTCTATGTCACCTGCACTCAGAGCGGTGTCAGAGCTCTGCGACCCCACTGTCTCTCTCCCAGACCTCTATGTCACCTGCACTCAGAGCTGTGTCAGAGCTCTGCGACCCCACTGTCTCTCTCCCAGACCTCTGTGTCACCTCACCTGCACTCAGAGCAGCGTCAGACCTCTGCGACCTCACTTTCTCTCTCCCAGACCTCTATCTATGTCACCTGCACTCAGAGCTGTGTCAGAGCTCTGCACTCTCCACTATCTCTCTCCCAGACCTCTATCTATGTCACCTGCACTCAGAGCGGTGTCAGAGCTCTGCGACCCCGCTGTCTCTCTCCCAGACCTCTATGTCACCTGCACTCAGAGCGGTGTCAGAGCTCTGCGACCCCACTGTCTCTCCCAGACCTCTATGTCACCTGCACTCAGAGCAGTGTCAGAGCTCTGCGACCCCACTGTCTCTCTCCCAGACCTCTATGTCACCTGCAGAGGCCCGAGGTGCCAAACTTCCGCTCCAGGTGCCCTGTTGGAACATCAGCTTCCTTCAGGACACCCAGCATTGCTTCCTTCCCAGGTGCTTCTCCAAGGAAGGGACTGTCTGGGAGTCTCATAACACAGGCAGTTGCTCGGGATTGTGGAAGATCAAGGATTATGTCCCCAGGTTGAAATTCAGCCCCTTCATGATGCTGTGCTCACAGCCAGTAAGGTTTCTTTTACTTTTTTTTCCTTGTCCATTTTAGAATTAACCACAAACATTAATAAAAGCAGGCCCATCACTAATGTGTGTGGGGGTGGGGCCAACATGAGGCCCACGTGCCCTAAATCTGAATATTCACAGTTAAGTCACTCTAGGAAATGGCTATCTATAACATGTTCTTTTGAGGGTCCCAGAGAGGAGGTAGTGGGGGTGTGGGGGACCCCAGATTGGTAAGTCTGCCTGTCAAGGGTGTACTCACAGGTGAAGTGTTTACTTTTTCTAGGTGTTGGCTAACCCTGGAAGGGGCAGCTACTCTAGGGTCAGCAACACTACAGATGTCAAACCATCATCAAATGCAGGAAATAAAATACTTCACAATGTAACGTCTTAATGTAGGAGACTAGGTATGAATTTAGAATTTCCGGACCCCTCGGATTCTGTGTGAGAAAGTGGAGGTGCTGGAGGTGGGGGGTGGCTGGTCCCCTGAACCCACCTCCAGCTCAGGCCTGCCTCCCTTCTTTGCACATCTCTGTCGTCCCTCACCGTGGGTGGCTTGCATGGACACATGCAGACCCTCCAGCTGTGTGTCTGAGCTTGGTCCCCCCCTTCCATGCTGGAGACTCCCAAGCACTGCCCACACTCTTCTTCTGGAAGGAGGGACCGACTTCTTGCAGCTTCTGGAAGTACCACTGAAAGACACCCTGGCTGTTAGCCTCTTTCAGTTTTGCAGGGGCTGAAGAAAGAATGGCCTTGCTCAAGGTCACCCCTGGATCCAGCGCCCACTCAATGCAGGGCTGTAGAAGCCACGTCCCTCCTTGTAGCTGGAACTCTGAAGGGCTCCCCACGGGTTGGCTGAGGCATTTGCCAGGTCTCAGAAGAGACTCTCTGGGAAACACCCAGCAGGTTAAAGTCGACCTGAGAGTCTGCTCCCTGGGGAATCCACCTGCCACAGCCCCTCTCCATCCCACCTGCCTCCCACGCACCCTGACACAGCCACCCCCAGCGCCCTCAGGCCGAGGGGAGCACAGACTGGCCGTGGTGTGTCCTCTCAGAAGGCCAAGCTGGGGGAGAGGCTAGTTTGAGTTTAAGAAGTGGTCCTGGGGACATGTGGGTGAGAAATTTCCAGGAATACAGGCCAGGAAGGAGAAGGGGATTCTCTTGGCTTTGTGGCCCCCCTTGCCCTGTGACATGCCCCGGGCAAGGCCCTTCTTGTGCTGATCTAAAGTCTCTTCTGGGTTCAAGAGTTTGGGATGGTGAATCACTTCAGGCAGATGGAAGAAGATTCATTCAGGCTGTTTTCCAGAAAGACTTTACATCACACGGCCCCTTTCCACCTGGTGTGGCTGTCCTGATGATTGATATTCTTCCTGTGATGACTGTGTATGCACAGTGTATTCCACCACCTGTGTATTAGTACCTGTCATTTGCGTGTTGAACGGGGGGAGACCTCTGCTTGTGTCTCCCCTGCTGAGGCATGGTGGCTTGGCATTTGGCTTTCAAGGAGATTTGGTTTATAAACAAAGGTTTCCCAGTCACTAGTGGTGGGTCCATGTGAGGGCAATGGCACCTCCCTGGACGTGGACAGTACGTGTTTGTGTATGTTGGTGACAGGGGAGGCAGGCGTGTCACTGGTGGACGGAACCTCATAGCTGACTAAAAACTGAGCTCAAATGGGACATTGCTGCTCATTGCTCCCTGTGGCCAGCTTGCCTCCCCAACCATTCTTGTAAAAGACTCGAGAAAGTCACCGAGAAAACCGTGGGCAGGATCTGTCCACAGTGCACCTGCTCATCTTGTGTTGCACCACGATGTAGGTTACGAACACACAGGTCGTCATTGTGAGGAGGTCCCACGCATGTACCTGAGTGCTGTGGGGAGAGGCTGAACATTCTTTGAACTGCAGACGCTGGCCTTACTCAACTGACCTCTGTTGGAAGTAAGACTGGTCTCCGAGTCCCGGCCAGTCTAACCCCACCTTCCTCCCAGGTGGCCGAGTCACTTTGCCATCATGGTGACTCTGGTCTCTATCTAGGGGAAAGAGCTAACCCCACCTTCCTCCCAGGTGGCCGAGTCACTTTGCCATCATGGTGACTCTGGCCTCTATCTAGGGGGGAAAAGAAAGGCCATTTCCCTCTGGTCTTTGTTCCAGCCTGTAAGAGGTTGGCAAAATCAGTGTAGCCCACATATTGTAAACCGGTCCCCCTGATTTCCGCTGAGTGCTCACTCCAGGCGCATCTATGAGCAGGGCCAGCAGCTCTGGTGACGGGGTGGCAGTTTTGATGATTTAGTGGCTAAAGAAGAAATTTTTAAACTATTCTCCCTGTTCTCATTCCTGCCGCACCTTCCTCTCTCCTCTTCTTACACTTTATTTTGTTTGTCACAGAAACTGGCCTTGACCTCTAGGAAGGCTTTCTTCCCAGCTCCCGGCCCTTCCTCCAGGGAGCCCACAGGGGCCTCTCTCCACCTCAGCCCGGGCAGCCTCTGCATCCCCAGCCTCCAGTCACTAATCCTCTGGGGGCCTGCTCTGCATCTCAGTAGCTTGTTTAGGTGTCTGTCCGCACATCACATTGTGGGTTCCTTGAGGACATGAGCTGAGGGGACAAGCCTTTGTTGGATGACGGATCAGGCACCTCATGCCTTCTTGGAGCCCAGGAGTGTACCAGGCACTGAGGAGCCCTTGGCCTCCACCCTAAGGAGAGAACTCTTATCCATGACCTGAAGGAAGTTCATGGAGGAGCCACAGGCAAGAGACTGGGTGATCAGAGAGGACCTTGGTGCGGAGAAAAGCAGAAAAGGACATATTCCTGGCAGAGGAACAGTAAAGCCACGGTGTGAGTCAGAGACCCGGGCACGGGGTTCCGGTCGCCACACTGAAGGCAGAGGTGAAGCCAGCAGTAAGACGTGGGCCCTGGAAGCTGTGGGGACCCTGCTGCGACCCTCCTCCCTGTCCTGTGTGAGCACCAGCCTCACGTCGGCTCCAGAGGCGTCCCCTCACCCTCGTTTCCTAGTGCTGGCCCTAGTCAGGGAAGGTCCTCTTTAGTTAAGGCAGACGAGCTGGAGAATTCTGGGAAAAGGGCCCGAGTGGTTCATACCCACACCCCTCCATCCAGACAGACCCGGCGGGAGAAGGACCCTCCTGTTAGGATGTGTCGGCAAAAGGCAGGGCAGGCGAAGGAAGGTTGGCATCCTGAAAGTGAAGGGGCGGTTTCCAGAAGAAGGGGAAGGGTGTCAAACGGAGCATCTTTCTGCGTGCAGCTGGGCAGCACGTGTGGGACACGGTACAGTAATACCGCAAGGCCAGTGAGGCCACTGAGTAGAGCAGCTGCTAATGTTCAACTCTCCCTCTGCAGCTCCTCGTCCTGCCAGAAGCTTCTGAGTGAAAGGAGCAGGCAGCACGGGGCTGAGCGGACCGCCCGTGGACAGTTGGGCAGGGCCCCTCCCACCTGGGACCCCGCTGGGCGGCCCCTCATCGCCTTTGAGCACGTCCGAGCCCTCCTGCCAGTATCTGGGGTCTCTCTTCCAAGTGCAGGAGCTCAGACAGACCATCAGAACCAGATGCTTTTGTGCCTTTTAACATTCACATGTGGACCGTCTCTGTTTTGGAGGGAAAAGTAAATTTTTTCCCTCTGCAAAATATAAAATTCTTTCAGTGAAATTCATAACTTATATTTTGTAATAACTGGGCAAGAGTATTGTGTATTTGTTAAAAACATAGCCTTTGGCATAAAACCCAAGTGAGTCTGAATTTTTTATTTACTCCTTGAAATAGCTTCTCACAGCCACATTCTCCTTATCCTCAGAAGGGATTTAGAGAGTTATTGTGAGAATTAAAACAAGTAATGACGCACACAAAAGCACCGTTCTGTGCCTGGTGTCAGCTCACTTTCCTCAGTTTAAGAAGGTCAAGTGTGGATTGGGGTTGTTTTTCCTTTGTTTTAAATCACAAATTGTTTGAGAAGGTAGTATGTATGTGTTGCATTTAAAAAGCAAAGTCTCGCATTTTATTTCTTATTCTACAAAAAGAATGAAGAGAAGTAAAGCATATGTGTGTGCATGCGTGTGTTAGGCTTGTGTTTGAGAAAATTAGAGAAGAACCACATCTCCACAGAAGGAGACGGTGTGTTCTCGGCTGTTCACTACCAGGCAAGGCAAAGAGTTTTTAAAATACCAGATATGAATCTCCAGGTCACGACTCTTTGAATTATATGCACTAGAAAGCAAGAAAGGAAAGCCAAGTCAGCCTGCTGCTGTCAGCAGGGACGGCTGAGGAAAGTGAGCCTGTCTTTCCATTTAGTAAAAACGTTTGACAAGGGCGTGTGAGTGGGAGGGTAGGAGGAGAAGCTGCTCGGAACTGATAGTGTTAGCTTTTCTTTCCTGACCCGTTTTCCATACCGCCAGCATTTGCTTTTTCTTTTTGTCTTTGACTCATGCTGATTTATTAGGCTGTGTGTTTCAAGGGCACCAGGAGATTGTGTATAGATTGTGTATAGGAGCAGTTCTGGGCTGGGAAAGTGAGAATTACTGTGTCAGATGATATCCAATTAACTAGTGCCACGCATAGCAGGTAAAATTGGGAGGTGGGCTTTATCTACGGGGTAGCATAAACACTCCTTACATAGTAAACATTTTTCAACCTGGGGAGCTTTCCTATTCCTTTCTCTTCCTTCCTCCTGCCCACTCTCTCTTCCTCTCTAAGCAGGAGCTGTTTCTGCATACATGAGCATCAAGACAGACAGACGCTTGACGTGTGCTCCGGGGTTCAAGGGCAGAGCTTTCTGAAGTTGGTTTCTGGCAGGGAAGCTGCTGGCCACACACCATCCTGCAGCGTGAAACATGGAAGAAGGGGCATAAACCTAGTTCTGAATAATTTGATTTCCTTTTTTCATAAACAACTGAGTCATGTGATGGAGCTGCAGGTCTGCAAAGCCTGTTCCAGTCTCTGTTCTCTGGGCACCTCTGCCAGCAGGAGGTTACTACGGTGTGACAGTCTTGTTTGCCTACAAAAGGTGAAAATTCAGAAGGAGGAATTAATCTCCACGTCCACTTCCAAGGGCAGTTAGACAGCAGTGAGGGAAGCCAGAGACGCCCTTTTAGACCAGCCCGTTTCCGGTAGCTATCCCGTCTTTCTCTGGGGCGGCGTCATGCAGCGCCACTAGGCATCATCACTTTAGTAAGGGAAAATGATTTGGAAATCACTGGGAAGGCAAACTGATGACGTGAAATGTCTGATATTCTGAAACCTGAATTTTATTTTATGTGCAACTACTGTTTTGGATTATCCCTGCCTCCTCCTGCATCAGCCAGCATGAAAAATCCTTTCAAATCTCTGACTCAGCCACTTCCTCTCAGGCTGGCCCAATCTCCCTCCATGATGCTCCCAGCAGGACTGCTGCTTTAAGTTTTTATTAAATCTAACTCATTACTTTTATTAGTCATTCGTTCATGTGACTTTCTCTGTCACCAAGCCTGGTTTTCGTGAGCCCAAGGGCAGCACTGTATTCGCCTCTCCAGCCCCCACGAAATCTGGCATGTGGGAGGCATTTAAGAAATGTTTTTTTTTATTTATTATTATTAATTAAGTGCATGTAGGAATGAGCATCAGAACCTGGAGGAGAACCTCTTTCGTTGTTACTATTTATTAAATCCGTAGGTCCTACGTCTGAACATTTTCCTTCTCTCTGTAAAATCTCTTATCAACATTGGAGGAAAAGAGAGAATTAACAGCAGTGTCCTGAATGATGTCCTGCCAGTGAGAGGTGATCCTTGCTGAAGTGGTAATGTTGCATTTATTTGGTTTGAGCCCTGAGAATTTACATGGGTCGTCAAAACCCTAGGTAGGACGGTATCCTGTTTAAGTGAGGAATCCATTCTTGAGAGTTCTGTCTAAACTAGAACAACCACACATAGTGATAGCAGGAAAATGATACAAATAAATATACTTTCATGCAAATAAACATCTGTTAGTAAATCACATATATTTAACATTTTACTGTGAAGAGTGAACCAGTATGGATATAAGCATTGGATAATTGGCTGGGCATGGTGGCTCACACCTATAATCCTAGCATTCTGGGAGGCAGACATGAGAGGATTGTTTAAGGCCAGGAGTTTGAGACCAGCCTGAGCAAAAGTAAGACCCTATCTCTACTAAAAATAGAAAAACTAGCTGGGTGTAGTGATGCACTTCTATCATCCCAGCTATTGGGGCGGCTGAGGCAGAAGGATACCTTGAACCCAGGAGTTCAAGGTTGCTGTGAACTATGATAAGGCCACTGTCCTCTAGCTAGGCAACAGAGTAACAGAGTGAGAATGTCTCCAAAAAAAAAAAAAAGGAAAGAAAAAGAATATTATTAATCATTTTCATACTGCAACCTATTTTGAAATCATTTTGGCCCCTTCTTCTTCACACACACATACATATGTATCTTGAATGTTGATATTTTTATGCTGATATGTTAGTAGCATTCTTCCCCACAGTTTACATATAATGAGGTTTTCATTTGGTGATGGCTTTTTCTAGTGCAGCCTTGGGTCTCTCTTAAACCTACTCTGGCTTTGAGTACCTGTTTCACTTCATTGCTGCTAAAATTTCACACATGTCCATTCAACGTGCATTTACTGAGCTCCTATTATATTATGTGAAGTTGAAGTTTTATGTTCTGTAACAGTGGGCTCTAGTCTGTCCCTCACTAGCAGTGTGACTTTGAACTTGGCAGCTGCTCTGATTAACCAACTGTAAAACAAGGATTACAATAGAGTTGCTTCATGAGGGACTGGTATTTAGTCGGCCTTTAGAACAAGGTGTTTAAGACCTGACACATAGGAGATACTAAATGTAATGGCAGTTAAATTGTTATCATGTATTCCCACACAGTGGGTTTCCAGTGTGACAGTATTATTTTTCTTTGAGCAGACAAAACTGTCTGGATCTCAGGGGCTCATGGTTGGTGTTTATGTCTAGCGCTTCAGTGTGAAATTTAACCCAGGTAGGACTGCATAGGAAGGATTTTGCCACCTTTCATGGCTCCTATCTTATTCTGTCCCTCCTGCCAAGACAATCTGACTGCAAGTACATTTTTCTATATTGCCACCATCCCTTGCTCTTTGTTAGGACTTCCTAACAACCTTACTGTCACTTGCGGTTCAATTATCCAAACAGACATTCAGTTGAAACCCTGCGTTCTAAAATCTCTCCTTTGCCTTTTATATCTTCCTTCTGAAAAGTTTTACTTGGTAGATAGTAATTTTATCTAAGTTAACCTTAGGATATTGAATTTTAATAAATGATGACTTAGTTCTATAAAAGTTGGCCAGGGCTTGCTTGGTACTTAGGTAATTTTAGAAAATTCCAATAACGTGGCTAGTATTTGACAAACTTTGTGATTTATGCTTAACTGATGAGATCCCTCTGGCTTCCGTTCTCTGAGGCGAGATCATAACATACAGATACGATGGTGCCCACCTTATTAATTGCAGATGGTGGGGCTGGACTTCCTTTGAACCATTGCTCCATTCAATCTGATAGTAAGTCTGCCTGGGTGCTACTCATTTCCTGGACTATTTTCATGACAAATACTGCTGTCCTTTTATTATGCAAACAAAGGACATAATTTATTGAGCCCTAGTTGGACTTGCTCCTGTTTAAAATCCTCCTACCTTCTGTGTTGACATTTTTTTACCTTCCAACCTCTTGTGTTTATGCTGAAAAAATTCTTGCTGGATAGCATGGTTCTTTTCTTCCATCAGGTTCATAGGGATATTTTTGGACTATTGGTTATGATGAATATTTATGGAAAATGTCACTACACACTCCAGTGAGAAATCAATGGTAAAGAATCTGGCCCCACAGCTGGCTCCGTGTCCCTTGAAATCAGGACCTTTTCACACTTACATAGTATCAAGTGTAATGTCTTGCACGAATTAGGACCCAGATGAGGTTCCTCTAGCACTGATTGGGTTTGTGCCATGGCACAAAACTAAATGTTTCCCAGATTTACTGCATTGGTTATCAATCATCTTTTGTTTAATTGGGTTCGTGAGACTAATTGTATGAATTGTATTCTGAGATTATGAACTAAATCTGGATATCAGATTTCCTTTGCAAATGGGTGAAGGGAATGTATTTCACCATTTTCCTGGTCAGGAGGCCAAGAGTTCCTCGGTCCTCATGTTTTTTTGGCATGTCCTTTAGCAGTGTTTCTGTTAGCACCCTCCTCAGTTCTTGGAACCTTGCTTCACCACCCCAACATCTCCTTAGGACCTAAGATGGCAGGGAAAGGAAGGAAGAGTGGGGGAAAGAAGAGAAGAGAGCATGAAAGCTGATCTCCATCACTGCGTCTGAGCATTAGACTTTAAGTCTAATGTCCATGTCCTCAGTCTTGACCTATCTTAAAGACCAACTTGAATGTGTGCAAGATACTTTTAGGCTGCCCGGCTGGGATATGGGTCTGGGTCTGGGTCTTGCGAAGGTGCTATTTTGCCACAGCATCCTCCTCAAGTGGCAACCTCCAGGCAAGGGGAAAGCACTCAAACTGCTGGACGTTCTCACGCAGGTCCCACATGTCACCCACTATCCTGCAGGTGCTTAGATGAGTCAAAGATTTAGCATTCCCTTTCTTAACAAAACAGTTAGTTTGATAACCATCTGAATATGGCTTTCTATTCCTCAAGGGAGGTGCTATCTATTTCCTTCCTTTGAAGGGAAGGTGCTAGCACAATATAAACAATCATCATGTATGATCACCCAGGGCTCCTGAGGTTACTCCTCCACTTCCTGACTGATATTTTCTAGTCTTATTGCTTCAAATGCCTGTTCCAAATGTCCATCCTATTCCAGAACTTTCCCAAATTCCAGGCCCAGTCATCCCCCTTCACAATTGGCATTACCACTAGGCAGTCTAATAAACTTCTCAAATTTAGCAAGTCTGAAACTCAACTCTTACCTGTCTTTCCAAACCTGTTTTATACTTATTCTTCCATCTCAGTTGATGGCAGTTCTATTTTTTTCTATAGTCACTCTTCTTTCTTTTTCTAATACCTGACATTCAACCTACCAAGAAATCCTGTTGTCTATACCTTTAAAATATATCCAAAATCTATCCACATTATCACCAAATCCTGCTAACTCTCTAGTCTAAGTCTCTGTTAGGGCTTAGAACATGCTACTCCAAAATTTAGCACCTCAGAAGCTGAGAAAACAGAAGAAGCACTGTTTGTCACTCTCTGATCTTCCCACACCTTTCTTTGTGACAGCTGCTATAGAGGAATACTCTGACCCTAACACCCCTGAAGCAGAGTTAGCATGAGAGACCCTATGTGACAAGTGCCCTGCACCAGAGCTGCAGGAAAGGAATGCTTCATAGATAGGCCTAGAAGAATCTCAGCAAACAGGCCATTACTAAATTCCCCCCAGTTTGTTAACCAGTAGATCACACCTTTTTCATCCCATCCTGTTTCTACATTGCTATCAATTCTTCATGGAACCTAAGCATAAAAATACTAACTTTTCTCTAGGTCTTTGGATCTTCATTTCTGAAAATTCTAAGTCATATAAAACTTAGGTTAAAGAAACTTGTTAGGGCTTTCTCTAGTTACTCTGTCTTTTGTTATAGAGGTGGCAGCCATGATCTAGGTAATGAGTAAGGAAGAAATAGTACTTTTCCTCCTCTATATCCTCATCACCTTTTCCTGAACGATTGCCAAGCCTCCATGTCTTTCTGCTTCCACCTCATCCTTCTATGCCCTTAAGTGGATCTCATTTTATTCTTTTGCAGTATTTCCCCATATCATTATGAATACTCAAGATCTTGTCAGTGGCTTCTAGTTGTGCTTTTGTAACAAAGCATCCTTAAACTTAGCGACTTGACAGCATTATTTACAAATGGTATGAATTCTGTGAGTCAGGAATTTGGACGAGGTGCAGAGGGGACAACTTGTTTCTGTTCTGTGATGCCTAGGTGCTTCATACTTAAACGCACAAATCATCTGAAGTCTGTTCACTCACCTATCTGGAGGTGATGCTGGCTGTAGGCTGAGATCTTTGCTCAGGCTGTCAACTGAAATACCCACATGGCTTGGGCTTCCTTACAACATGGTGGCTGGGCTAAGAGCCAGGCAGAAGTTGGTCTTTGGCCTCAGAAGTTATATAGAATCCCTTCCTTCATACTCAGTGGAATGGAGCAGACACAGCATGTCCAGATTTGAGGGGAGAGAAATAGACTACTTCTCTTAATGGGGCGTGGTGAGGTTCTGGGAAACTGTGTAGGACCAGAAATATTGCCATGCTGTTTGTTTGTTTGTTTTGTTTTTGTTTTTGTTTTGTTTTCTGCCATGCTGTTTTGAGAATATTTTCTGCTGCTGTGGCTCATGTGATTAGGCCTGGGCTGTTTCTCTGCTTTCACCTCTTCACCCCAAGGAACTGGTAACCCAGGTGTGTTCCTGCCCTAGGACCTTTGGACTGCTGCTCTGCATTTCCCAGGATGCTTTCTGACTCCCTCCCTTTACTCTCTGTAAGTGTTTGCTCAAATGTCACCTTCCCAAGGATGCCTGCCCTGACCACTCTGCAGTCTCATTTTGCTTTTTTTATTTTTTAAGATTTATTCTTTATCATGTCCACCTGCCAGAATGGAAGCATTATAGAAGCAGGAGTCTTTTCTTCTGTTCACTGATTTATCCTACATGCTTATCCAGTGTGTAGCTCATTAATATGAAGAGATATGAGACAGAGAGAATGTTTCTGGTTGGGACATTCTGAACTTGTAATACATGTCCCAGATTAACTAGGGAGCAGATCTCTGCCTTTGGTTGTCTTTTTGTTTTTAACCAAATTACTTATTCATTTGTGTAGTCATTATTTTAATTATCTTTGGAGATGGGAGTCTCATTCCGTGTGTCCAAAATGGATTTGAGCTCCTAGATAACTAGTGATTCTCTTACTTTAGCCGAGTAGCTGGGACTGTAGGTGCATGTCTGTCATAGACTGTCACCTTGAATAGATCTCGGCCTTTTACAACCACATGACAGCAACAAAATCCCCATGTTAGCACAATGCTTGACATACAGTTGGTGCTAAAAAGAAAAGTATTTAATTTATTTAGAAAAATACCTAGCACAACTAAATTTGTAAGTTAGGCCAACATAAGTCACTAAAGATAAAGAGAACAACTTAAATAGTTGTTTTCATTGTGTGAATTTCTCTTTTTATGACCTAATGGATCAGAACTCTTTTTTTTTTTTTTTTTTTCTGAGACAGAGCCACAAGTTGTCACCCTGGATAGAGAGCTGTGGCATCACAGCTCACAGCAACCTCCAATTCCTGAGCTCAAGCGAGTCTCTTGCCTCCGCCTCCCAAGTAGCTGGGACTACAGGTGCTCGCCACAACGCCGGCTGTTTTTTGGTTGCAGCCGTCATTGTTGTTTGGCGGGCCCGGGCTGGATTCCAACCCGCCATCTCAGGTGTACGTGACTGGTGCCTTAGCCCTCTGAGCCACAGGCACCGAGCCAGGATCAGAACTCTTAATTGTTTCAGTGAGCACCTAAATATTTAGGTCTTTATGAGGAATTTCAGGTACTTTTTCCAGTTTCAAATGTACACCCCTGTCCCTCACCCCAACATGTACATGTTTACTAAAGTAGGGTCCCAGAAGTCCCCAGGGACCCCGGAGGACAGTCTGGCCAGCCTGCTCTCTGCTTTTGCATATTCCCTAACTTTGGAGTGCCTGTGAGCCCTTCAGCACAAATTACCTTTGGGAATAAAGGTTGGGATAAAAATAACGATAAACTCACAATAATAATAGTAACGATAATAGCAGTGACACAGGAAATGGTGGCACAACCGCCATTTGCTGGCACCCGTCACTGCCTTTGTTCCTCCAGGTGCTTTGTGTGCACACCTGTCAGTCATCACCTTGCCAGGAAGGCATTTGCATTTTTCAGGTGAGGAAACAAAGCGTATCGGAATTGTTCCAAGTGTCCCAAATCTCTTCTTCATTCAAGTGCCTCTGATCTGTTGAATTTCAGCCATCATTTATTCCCTTCACGTGTAGTGATTAGGAAACAGTTTATGTCAAGGAGTAGCTGCTTTCATCACTCTTTGAAGGCTGAGCAGTGAGTTTCAGAGTGCTGGCGGGAGCCCATGTTTCTGTGTTTCTCAATGAAAGGGTCTGTCTACAGTCCTTTGCCACCACTGCTGGGGCTCCTCTGCTTCATCCCCTGGTGGAAGCTACTCTCCTATTTGCTGCTCTTTTCCTGTGCTCTGCAACTGAGCTCATGCCACCAGGGGAAGGGGAAAGGCACAGTGTACACATGATGCAGTGATTGGCAGGGAGCGGCTTTGAAGGAATTCAGCAAGGGCAGCGTAGGGCAAGGGCAGGATGGCTGGGCAAGGGCAGTTGCTGCCAGCCTCAGACGCCCTCCTGCAGACACTTGCTGCTCGGAATGCCTCCCCATGCATGAGTCCAGGCAGCTGACCAGTGGATGTGAGTGCTTTCCAAACTTATGATGTTATTATTACCAGTGACTTGACCACAATCCTTTGGTTTTGGCTTGTAGTTGAACAGTTTTGAGTTTTGTTCAATTTTGACTACAATTTCATTCACTTTGGATTTTTTTTTTCTTGCAGTAACATGTTTGAAGGAAAATACTATGAAATACATGGAACTGCTCAAGGATAAACTGTGCAGGTAAGGATAGTAATTTCTGTGTTATTGAATCCGTGGCATATCTGGATTCTTTACTGTAACAGAATTCAGTTAAAGCGATGAAAAAGGCAAGCCTATTTCTATAACAAACTAAAAAAAAAAAAAAAAGTCCTTTGAATTCTGTAAGTGAAGACGCAGGTGTCTGCTCTGATCTTCCCTTTTAAAAAGTAAATAGATTAAGACATTTAAAAGTGTCCTGGGAGATCACAAGATAGTTTTCATGTTTCATAAGAAAGAGAAGAATCTTCTTTGGTATATTAAATTCCGAATTCATCCCTTGTCTGTTTTTACTTTTGTTTTTAAGTGTCTGAAGCAAATCTTAAGGATTTTGAACCAATTTATACATGGTTTGAAACAACACAGAAATGCACATTTGAGGTTCTGTTTTGAATCCTGAGTCAAAACCAGCATGAAAATTCCTGGTCACTTTTTTTAAAACCCAATTAGGAATTTAAATTTGAGAAATGTTAGGGATGCTGGAACACGTCAAGATATTTCTGGCTTTCGTGGAAGTGCACATATGAAAATAAATCCTAGTCATCAGGATCTGTTCCTGATTAAGGAAACTTATAAGAATGTAATATGTGCGTTGTTCCCTGGGAGTCATTTAGTTTTATTGGGACCATTTTGCTACTGTTTTAGAAATTGTTAAGTAGCTTTGTATATAGGCTATGCCTTAAGCTATTGTCTGCTAGGATAATGCCGTCCACTCAAATGCTGCTTCTTTCCTAAGAGATGTTTAGAGGGCCTGCCTTGCTAAGCCCTTCTCGTGGAGGGGTGGTGGGGGAGGCAAGGTACTACAGGGTTTATGCTAATGCTTGGGAATAATGTACTTTGACCCACTGGCTGCTCTGTCTCTCTGCCTCCTGTGGTCCCCTATAGCAGAAGGTGGTGGGGTGCGGATAAGGAGGGAGCATGTCGGGGTCAGGTGCTTGCTCTGAGCATGGCCTTCCTCCTCTCCCATCTGTTCTGAGGCATGTTTCTGGTCTTACCCCTGGCTACTGTTTAGCCATAAGCACCACACACATCCTAAGTTATGTAAGGTTATCAGGCAGCTAGTTGTAGCATAGTACATGAGTACTGGTAGAGAGATGTCAGTTGAAATGGCAGCTCTACCAGTTATATCCCACCTAGCCTTGAATAAACACTCATCTTCAGCTTTTTTAGCTATGATATAAAACTAGAGGAAGAGTACCTATAGGCTAGTGTATGAATTCAGGTAAATATTGCATGTAAAGCACTCACGTGGTTGGCAGTAGGTGAACATGAGTTCCTTCTTCCTCCTCCTGCTCCTTCTCATCAGAACTGGTTGGACACACAATCAATAATCCACACACAGATTTCTGTGTCCAAATATGTAGACATTTCCACACCATCGAATAAACAATCAGTCCAGCCATGGACACCAGCTGGGTATCCTTCATTTCAATTCTGACACTGTCTACCAGAAGATTCCACAGATTGAGGGCTCAGTCCCAGAAGATTTCCTCCAACTTCCAGTCCTGACCACATGTCCCAGGTTGTTTTCCAGTGGTTTTGACTGACTAGCTGTAAATAAGGGGACTAGCTCTAAATCCTCCTTGGATACAATTAATTTGCTAGAGTGGCGTACAGACACAAGGAAATGCTAATGTTTACTGATTTATTAGAAAAGATATTGCAAAGTAGTGGTCCCCAACATGTTGGCAAGCAAGGACTGGTTTCATAGAAGACAGTTCTTCCACGGACTGGCAGTGGGGAGTGCAAGGATGGTTTCGATACAAGTCTGCAAGCAACTGATGAATTGCGGTCTCTGTGCAGTCAGACCTCTCTGCTAATGATAATTTATATTTGCAGCTGCTCCCCTGCACCAGCATCTCCACCTCAGATCATCAGACATTAGATTCTCATAAGGAGCCACAACTGGATCCATCACATGGGCAGTTTACAGTAGGGTCAGTGCTCCTCCGAGAACCTAATATAGCCTCGCATCTCTTAGGAGACAGAAGCCAGGCAGTGATGTGAGGGATGGGGAGTGGATGTAAATACAGACGAAGCTTTGCTCACTCACCACCACACCTCCTGCTGTGTGGCCCAGTTCCTAACAGGCTGTAGACTGGCACTGGTCCACACCTGGGGGTCGGGGGTCACTGTTACAAAAGATGCAGATGAAGCGATGCATAGGGTGAGGTATGGGGATGGGTCATGGGGCTGCCATGCTCTTTCTGGGCACTCCACCCTCCAGGAGCCTTCATGTGTTCAGCTGTTCCAGAAGCTCACCATACCCCATCCTTCTGGGCCTTTTTTTGGGACTTCATTGAATAGACATGATTGAGGCATGGACAAAAAGGGCTTGATGAACTACAGGCTGAGTGGGGAATCCCAGTAAGGCCTGTCTGTCCAGGTTCTCCCTGGCCTGTATGTGCAGTATTCCTTTCTCCCGGATTTGGAGCAAGACCCCTTCTGAAAAGGGGATCTGATGACCCAGAATCAGACAAGGTGGGTCAGAGAATTTCTTTATGGCCAGCTCTATGACAGAATGGTGGGGAAGCATTAGTGTATATTTTTATTGTCTGTGGCCTGCTTGGGGAGAAATAACAGGGGCTATGGTGAGTTATGAGCTAGGAGCTGTGGACAGAAACCCACAGTCACGCCCAGCACTCATCCTCTGTCTGTCCACTCCGGCTCCTCCTCCTATGCATCCAGCCCAGTGCACGGCCCACCTTACCTGGCTGTCCTGACTGTCCCCTTCTGCTCAGTCCTGAATCCTATCATTCATGCCTCTGGTCTGTCTTAAGCCCATACACCTTTACCACCTTACCTGGCTGTCCTGACTGTCCCCTTCTGCTCAGTCCTGAATCCTATCATTCATGCCTCTGGTCTCTCTTAAGCTCATACACCTTTACCATGCTGGTGTGGGCCCCTCTTCTTCCACTGAATGACCATAAGAGCTGCTTTTTCTGTTTCTACTGTTTCCCTTTTGCTGCATTTCCCAGGTGGTGTTGGGCCAGCATCTTAGAAAACCCGTTTGGTCATTGCACATGGCTGCCCATTGTCCTAAGGACGATGCCTGAACATCTTACCATGGCTCTCAGCGTGTTCTTCCCTGTGCTCTATGTGTCCTTCAGTGATACCCATACCACCCCATCACTGCCCTACTTCTCTGCTTGTTCCCTTACACTTTCCAATGCCATTGTGGTTTTTTTCTGGAGAGAAACTAGTTAAGAAGGGGAATGGTTAAGGTGTGTTGACCAGAGGAATATTAGCTTGAACCACGTGAGATTGCCAATATTTGGTCATTTTTGACCTGGAAAAACAGCAATTTCTATGGTTCAACCCAATACTATAGGACTGGAAGTCATCTTGGGAGGGTGCTATGATTAGAACTATGGCCTGAGATTGGCCTGTCTCCCAGCCCAGGACACATCTGGACATGCACACTCATCCCCTCCTTCGTGTGTGCTCCAGTGGGCCTCTCTTAGCCCTTCACCCCCACCCCAGGCCTTCATCTGTCTAATCCTCTTTCGTCTTTCAATTTTTAGATTTCTCCTCTTGGAAACCCTCTGTGACTCCCCAAGACTGAGTAACATGCTCAGTGATTAGCGGTGCTAGATGGTGTAGGGGGTGCCCCATGGAATGGTATTGAATGAATGGCTGCCCAATGAATGAATGCAATTAATTTATAGACTCCCCAGTCTCAACTTCCATCACCTTCCACCTGGCTCCTTACTTGCTTCTCCAGTCAGGCAGTTGTTTCAAAGCCACCATGAGCTTGTTTGGCCTCCTGACTCATATACATCAGTTACCTAGGATCCCTCTGCAGTCTCAGGGTACCAGGACAAGAGTTGGTCCCTTCTGCGGCCTACTTTTGGAATGCTCTTTCCATCACTGCTGTAGGCTGATAGGGGGCCTGGTTCAGTGGAACAGGGAGGGGATAAAGCAGCCAGAGCTCTGTAAGCGCCCTGATAGTAATGCCGCCTCAGAACAGGAGGCCAGAGTGTGCCCTGCCAAGGTGACCCTCAGCCCCTCGTGTGATCATACCCAGGAGTACAGGCTGTTCTTGGACAGTCTGTGGCTCTACTGATAATCATCGTGCTCACAGTTCCCTTCCGAGGGAATCAACATCTTACAACAGAAAGATAACGCCTGGCACAGCGTAGCATCATAGTCACTGTTCAGTTAGTACAGAAGGATAGCCACTAAAACAAAGTGACAGATACAGACAGAAACCTTTGCCATCCCTTGGTCTTACAGAGGCTTAGAGAGAAAGCAGCTCAGAGGTGAATGGGTTGCTGTTTTTCCATTAGCATGTTGTAGAGGACACACGTGAAGATCAGGCTTGAGACTTGCGTCTGCCCGGTCACAGTTTCAGATATAAATTCAAGTGATGACACTATCATTCTCTCTCAAATTGCATAGAGACCTGGACCTCCAAATACTGAGACACATTCATGTGGGTTCCATGTAATCAAGAAAGCCAAGTGAATTAGAAAGTGAGGACGTATCTGATGCTAGCAGCAGCTCATTTCTAATTATCTTGAAATTTCGATATTGACAGCTATCAAGGGGAACAACAGCCAGGTGAACTCACTCTGCTAATGAATGCACAGGGTGACTGGCAGAGCTGAGCAGTGCCTTACAGACCAAGGTCTGTTCCCTCACCTAAGGCTCCCGGAGACCGTCTGTCATGGCCAAAAGCAAGTGTCGACTGCTAGCTGCCCATGATTTAATGAATATGGGAGTTAGGGCTGAAGATGGAGCAGTGGTTTCCAAAGCAGGTACACACAATAGGACCCACAGGGGTGTGGGAAGGACATTTTAGAATTTTTATTTTATGCTTTCATTTTACCCATTTAAATTTTGTCTTTAGAAATGTTCTATATCTATATAGCAGTAAATGTTTACCATTTATGAAGAAAATATCATAATTTTCTTACCCATGAGTGCACATATATTTAAGAAAATTAGAGACAGTGCTAAAAATAATACTAATTTACTTATTTTCTAATATTAAAACAGGTATTACCATTAACATATGACCACCTGATCCATCAGCCTTCTTTGTCTCCCCATCCAAAACTAAGGAGAAAAAGGTAGTTAACAGTGAAACAGAAAAGTCAGCAGGTGAAAGAGGCAAAGACTTAGAGACACATAGAGCAGGAAAAAAAGGCAAAGGAAAGAGAACTCAAAATGGTCACTGTTGGTGACTTCAGTCAAGAATTTATGAGCCTTATTCAGGCATCTTTCTCAAAGAGTCAAATGAAATACTCAAACGCCTTTACTTTGCAGATGGGTTCCTTTTTTAAAGAAAAAACTGATCTTATATCTCTAAGTGTTGTACAGAGAAATTTATTATTGCCCAATGGCAAACACACGCCTCTGCCCAGGTGTGTGGCCCTCCCAGTGTAACAGCTGAAAGCAGAGGGGCTGCTTATCCCACCCCAGACCGCTCACATTCCTGATAGGCATGGCGGCTGCTCATTCCCTCTCTAACAGGAGTTTAACAGTCAACGGAAGCTTTTTAGATCTCACATGTAGTGTGCTATCCCAAATTAAAAAAGGAATGTTTGAAATTCCTGTGTACCTGCAACAATCCATTTTCAACCCACATTGAACTTAGTCCCAACACTGTTGAGGGAAGTGAATGTAAGAAGTGGCAGCCTGTAAATATGCTGCTGCCCCCTCCTCCCCTGGGTACAAATTAAAGGAAGGCAGGTGCGTTTGGATACCCCTGTTTGTTTTTGGTATTTCTTTGGTTGTTTTGTCACTGACCGTTGCTTTCCACTTCCCCTGCTAAGCAGGCAGGAGTCAGGCACTTCACTGTTCCCCCAGACTCCCGTCTCTGTGGAGAGCTCACTGCCTTCCCCATAGCTTCTCCATAGCCTTGACCCCTTTGTTTTTCCTCTGAAGCCTCAGGAAAATAGAGAGGGACTCACGGCTTTTTTCCTTCTGCTCTTGCCTCCACCTCCATTCCCAGGTGGGGACTGTTTACATCAGCTATTCTCTCTCATGAACAGAAGGAGAGTTTAAAATGCAGAGACCAGGAAATTCTCCACTTTTATCCCTGCCTGATAAGTGGTCTCTCTAAGTGAATTTAAGCCCATTTGTTCTGTTGGATTCTATTGAAGCGAATGTGGCCATTGGAGATTTCTCCTCTCTGGCTTGTCTTGTCTCCTGCCTCTCACTTGCCCTCCGAGCAAGCTGGCCTGAGACATCAGCTTCCCTTTGATCTGTCCACATTCTGCCTTCTCACCTCAACTGCCTGCTGAGGCCGAGTGCTGCATCTACTGATGAGAACCCACATTTCCCTTTGAAACCAGATAAATTAATCCTACACATCATATACATGAAAGCTTTTGTCTTAGTCTGTTTTCTGTTACTGTAATGGAATAAAACAAACTAGGTAATTTATAAAGGAAAATGTATTTGGCTCACAGTTCTAGAGGCTGGAAAGTCCAACAGCATGGCTCTGACGTCTGGTGGAGGCCTCTTTTTGTACTGTCCCTTGGCAGAAGGGAAGAAGGGCACGAGAGTGTGTAAGACTAACCCAATAATGGCATTAATCCATTCATGAAGGCAGAACCCTCATGACCTCCTCGCCTGGTTAAAGGTCCCATCTCGCAGCATGGTTGCATTGGACATTAACGTTCCAATACCTGAACCTTTGTGGAACACATTCAAACAATAGCAGCCTTCCCCCAAATATTCATTGTTTGTTTTGTTCACTGTTGAACTTTGAAGCCATTAGACTGTATTGTCTGATGTTTCAACCTTATTTGTTTTAAAAGCAAACCAAGAAAACATAAAACATTAATTCTACAGTGTTCTATATAATCATTAATTTAATATATGATCATTGTACTTTACATTTAATTTTTATCTTATTTATTTTATTTATCTTTATCTTATTTTATCTCATACTATAAAATTATGAGTTATGCTAAAAATAATAGTACATAAATGAATATACATAAAGAAAAAAACAATGTATTGAAAACAACAGAATAGTATTAGTAAAAGAGTTAAAAAAAAAAAAAGGAAGGACAACAGGATAGGAAAAATATTGGTAACATTTCAGTGGGCGTTAGATTTACCACTGTCATAATTTGTTATTGTAGAGATAGTGAATTAAACATGGATTAATATGTATATGAAATTGAGTAATACTTACCAGGAAAATATAAATGATATAATTTCTAATTGACTTTGCAGTTCTACATTAGCCTTAGAATTCACTATGATACTTCCCATTCCTTAAGAACTCATGTAATGCATTTTTACTCAGAAATAACTTTCCTCTGAAATGTTCACCTATTATGGAATTTAGTTTTCAGAATATTTAGATCAGTTAGGAGGATCTACGTGCAGTTTTGTCAAAAAGAGAAAGCAGAGTTCCTTCCTCTGGAACCCTAACAATTTGCCCTATTAGAAAGGTCTTTCCTTCCCAGCAAGAAAAGAAGCTACCCACCCAAAGCAGAGGTGGCCTCTTCACATCTGGTCTGCAGCGGGGAAGGGTGGAAGACACTCTTCCCTACTCGCTAGTGGGAGCAGAAGTTCCAGACACAGTAACTAATATAAAGGGTCTCCTTTCTCTTGAGACATTACTTTTCAAACAAAACCCCAAACCCTACAAAACCTATTTTTGTTCCCATATACAGTAAAAATCCCTGGAATTGCAGCGAGGGCCATTCACCACCGACTGTGATGAATCTGGAGACTCCGTGCGGGAAGGACTTGAGAAAGGGCCTCATTAAAGTTTCTCTCCTGAGGATTGTAGAGAACCTGAGACATTTAGACTTAAATACAGGTACAGGTACATTTAGACTTAAGTACAGGATGTGGAATAAGATCATCTGGATTCAAATGTGGCCACTTCCAAGCCATTGGGCTTTCACTAGGTTAATAAATCTCTTAAAGATTCAAGTTTCCATTGTAAAAAAAGGGACAATAATATAATGAGATAAATGTGTTTGCATACAAAAAGGGATTGATACATGATGGCTATTATTCATTAACAACAGTGATAGCACCATGAAAAATTTTAAACCAAAAAAATCTACATAAAAAAGCAATGTTTATTTTACAAAACCAGAATAGAATCTCTTAGCTTCTTGGTGAAATTATGGGGAGAGGAGAGTGTTTGTTTATAACTCATACCTTCCCTTAAGTATCTGCCACATCTCCTTGAAGGTCCAAAGGCTCAGCTTTTTTCTGCTGTTTTGCCCTTTGACCAGCTGTTAGCACCTCCTGCAGAGGGTGGAAAGAAAAAGACTTGAGGTAAATAAGTCCAAGTTCATGGCGATGACAGAAGATTTGGAGCCTTCAGTGGCTCCTGCTACCAAATGTCCAGGACCCTAGAGGCAGCCGCTATCCGTAGAACCCATCTGGCTGGTGTCAGAGACTAATGGACCCTTGAACTCCCAGGCTTCAGACCTCGGAGGCTGGGAAGGACTTCCCATGTCTTCTGTGATTCCTGGTGCACCGGGGCCCCTCCTCTCCACCCTCTGTGGGGCTCAGAAGAGAATTTCCTCAATCCAAGAGACAGCTTTTTATGTGGAGAATAACTCCGATGTACTTGCTTCTCTTCCTCTGTAGTTTCCTTTGAGAAAGCAAAAACATTCTCTTGGAGAAGGGGCTGATCAGAAAAAAAAAAAGAAAAGAAATATTAGAAGGGAAGCCCTGTGGGCTTGTTAGGTGAGGGCCTCCTTCTGAGTATTTAGCCCCATGGAAGGATCTGGGTGGGCAAGGCAGCAGGGCACTGGGATCCAGCACTCCAAGATGGGGTCTTTCAGTGTAGGGGGTGTTATCGCCTGCCATCATTGTCTTTGTCATTGATAGTTCAGCACTTAGTTGGACATGGTGCTGCTTTTAAAACATAGCCTGAGAGAATAAAAGATGGTCATAATCTTGATTAATAGAATAGAAAATGGGCAGAAGAGTGATTATAGCTTAAAACAAAAGGCTTTTGTAGCAGATTCCACTGGAATTTGTATAGTCTGACCCACAGTTTCTTTGCTTTAAGGCAGGATCACTTGCCCACGGAAATCAATTTAGAAATCAATCAATATTTAAAGAGAGCCAAGAGACTTGGCAAGGTGTCCATTGATTGAGGGAAGAGGATTCCTCTTTATTTTGTTTAGTTCACTTTGGCAGAAAGACATTGAGTTGTGATTACTACATTAGATTGAGCTAGGAGGGCCGTCTAGCAGGGGTTATTTCCATGATTCTCTGTCAGCTCATGTGCCCCTGACTCCAGCTATGGCCACGTGCTTCACTGTGTGCACATATTTTGAGGCACATGTCATATACTTTTTAAAAGACAATAATAATTAATCAATAGGAAATGTTCAAGCCAGGATGATTTTTTTTTACAAACTCAAGAGAATCCAATATAGCTTGAGTGTTTTTGATCCATTTTGGCTGGGAGTTGAGAAGTCTTAAAGAAAAATTAATTGCTGTATCAATGGAAACCCCAGTAGCTAGGTAACCAATTTGTCATTAATTAAGTGAGAAGACTTTTTAACGATTCAAGGACGCGTTCGTGGAGATCATATGATAGTTTAATTTGCTAACATGGTATAAACCTGTTAGCTTCCAACACATGATTAATAAAAGCAAATCTCCTGGTGGAATTTCTCAGCTGCTCACTTCTAGCATGCAGTCATCTTTAAGACGGCTCAACGTTCTTATCTCACTTTACTAATGACAGTTCTGCAGCAGCCGTGGCAAACGCAGGTTAGATAAAATATTACGCACGGTACTTTCTATGGTTCATTTTGCCCCATTTTCATTCCTCCTCCACCGCTCCAGCCAACCTGAGTCATGCAACAGCTGAGAGAACATTAGCTCCTGGGGGGGTGAGCGTCAGACACTTTAGGTGGGGGGCTGCATCGCATTACGTGTAGGCACTCACGCCACTGTGGATTTTAAATCCCTTATCGCAACTGCCGCAGGCAGAAAACAGTTTTTCCCTTCTGTTGCTGCTGATGTAAAGATGACATTTTTTGAACTGAGGGAATTTATGTGATCGCATTGTACTAAGCCTCAAAAAATAATTCTGTAACTCCCATTCATTACAAAAACAGGATCTTGCAGTTATGATTCCCCAATAGAAATCATAAAATTAATTAGTGGACTAAGAAGGAGAAGGGAGTCACCAAGATGATGACTTGTGGCAGCCACACAAAGCAATTTGACAGAGTTATTGCCTTGATTATTCTGTAAACGGGAAACTAAGCTAACGCCCTGGCGATCAGCTGCAGTTTTGTAAGTAATGTGTTCCACTGGTCCAGACTGGTAACCACGCTGTGCCCTCTCCCTGTGCAAAGAAACTCAAGCCTATCTCTTTTAATTGACTCTCTGTCTCCAGAATTTTCTTGATTGATTGCTGCTCAGTGGAACTGACTCTCATTTTGTTGGTAGCATTTGTCAATTCCAAAATGGAAATCGTTCTAGCAGTGGTTCCCAACCTTCCTAATGCCATGAGGTATTTTCACTGTTACAAAGGGATTGCGACCCACAGGTTGAGAACCACTCTAGAGGGTTGTACTTGTTTGTGTGGCTTGTGGGAGCGTGAAGGAGAGGTGTGTTTCTGTAAGATGTCTTGCCCTTCTGCTTGCCAGAGAGGCAGGGTCTCCCTGCAGTGTTTCATCTGATTCGTTCCATCTGTTAGTGACTCTGACTCCTTCCACCCGGAAGGGTGTAGTCAGTGTAACTAACTGGTTGACTTCAGAATGACATGGTCCTGTGTTTCCCAGGCTTTCAGCACTTAGACCCTTATTGAGCAGCTGTGGCGATGGGAGCTTGGTGTCTCATCTCAAGCTACTTTAGAAAGAAGGACTCTTCTCTAGGATTCAGTGAGGCCACATCCAGAGATTCAAATCTCAAGAGACGGAGTCCTGGAAACAAATTGGCTGCTCCTTTGGCCTCACACTCCATGCTCACCTCTCCACATCTGACTCTTCATCATGGTCACTGCACGTCACAACATGGGGCTTAGGAATCAAATAAAAGAAAGCGGCGACAGGTGTGTGTGTGTTGGGCCTGTTGCTGTGTTAGTCTACACTGGTGTGTCCACAGCACCTGAAGCCACGAGTAAGAAACAATGAAACCAGCTCTGAGGCTTAGGGAAAAGCAAACAAGCTACTCCAGAGAGTGGGGCTTGTATGTTACTGACACCGCACGAGGGGCATCATTCCAGCTGCTTTTACCTCTATCATGTGCCAGTTGACTCATTTGATGGGTCCTAGTCAGTTGTGAATGGGGATTCTGAGGTTGGCCATGTCCATATATTGCTTTTTAAATAAACATTTGCAAGATGGGCACAACCTTGCACAATGGTGTAAAAGCACTGATTCCAAGGATAGAGCTTATTGGTTCAGGGAAACTTTGGGAAGGGAAGACTTTTCTGGAGTCCTTCAAATCGACCACATGGTCTGGATAATGGCCGCCGCCCATCTGCTTTTGAAACATGGGAATCGACGTCTTCCAGGATGTGGTTTAAAAGCATCACCAACACCCCCCAAAGCTCTGGTTACCTTTTCTTGACCCGTGAAGCCCTGCAATTCAGATCTTTCTCTGAAGCAAGGCCTGTTCCTGTGGTTTTAAGTCAGCGAGGAATTTTTTTCCTTATAGGACTAACTGTTTATACCTGCAACATGGTATTTCCTGCAGTGTCTGCTTCAAATCTCCAGGTCTGCGGTTGACAGACCAAGCAGGGCCAAGTGGAGTCAGAGTCACAGGAGAGACACATGATTTGGGGGTGTGGGGCCAGGACAGGGAGGGGGAGGGCTGCACGTCTGTGCCCTTCTCATGGCCTCAGGGTGGGACCTGGGAGTCTCCCTCCCTGCGTTTATCTTGGGCATCACCTCAAGAGTTTGAGCTTGATTGAGAGCAATAATGACAAAAGAGGTGCTCAAGCCACAATAGCCATGTAAAATAAAGTCAACAAATTTCAAAATCAACATTATTGTTTTTTTAATTGGACTATTTTACTGATCTTTTCTCTTAAATCAGGTTCTCAAAAAAAAAAGACACGGTGAAAGTGGCCTATTTAAAAACCCAGTAACAGACATTGCTTCACCAACTCCTTCATATCCAGACATTTTCACATGGATTTTAAGGGCAAAACTTGGTTTATCTACAGTTTGATGAAGTTCTGCTTATTAGCCTAACTTCATAGTAAAATATCCTCCCAAACCAGAGAGAATTAGAAGAATATAAGTGTGGATTTAAATAATCACAGCCACACCCCACTTTGTCAACCACGTGATTTGGCAAGCAGTGATTTTTTTTTTTTGTACAGGTTCTGTTAAGTCCAGCTTACCATTATAAGAAAATAAACAGATAATACCAACCTATCTAGTAATTTTTGTCAAGAAATTCAAAAGCCTATGGAAGAATTGAAAAACTAGTTTGACCCTTGCTCATTTATTAACTTACTAGGTGGCTACATAGCCCACCTTGGCTCACTGCACATCCTTTTAAGTTCTGTGACTTTGGAAACAGGGCATGAAACTGGCTGTAGCAACTCTGATTCCCTTTCACACCAGGACCCTTCTCAGGAGCAAACTTAACAAATTTTGGTGGAAAATGTTCATTACCAGGTCTAAGAATGTCATCTCTAGCTCCATGTGTGACTCCAGGGCCTTAAATGAACTTGAGAAAATGTGTGGGGAAAGGGATGTGTTTGAAAATGCGATTATTTCATAGACTCTGGGCATCAGCCTTGACACCCTCTTTAAGCCCTACACCTGGAAAGTTGTCCTGGCTGTGTGGGAATGCAGCTTCTGAGAAGGAGCCCCACAAGGGAGTTGCTGTGGCTTTGCTCCTAAAAGAGCCAGGTTGACCTTTCTTGCAAATGTTCCAGAGGAAGATGTGACTTTTGAGACAGAAAAAGGAAGCTGTCTCTTCAGTTTATAGAGGATAATAAGAGTTCTGATTTGTAGTTCCTATGCTGAACAACAAATTAGAAATGTAGGCACCCATCCTGGGGGAAAGGACATGGAATCTTTGGAACCTGAGACCCAGCCAGGTACTTTCTCAGGATGGAGATTTCTTTTGCAGCCTCCATATTGGACTTAGTTCCATGCCTTTGGTTCTGAGCTAGTTGTTATCTCAGGAAACCAACAAAACAAAACAATTACACAAAACCAAGAGCTTTTTAAGTTCTTGATTTAAGTAGACCCCAAATACTTATGTCACCAATACATTGTAGAAGATTGCAACAATCCTGTCAGAAACTGATCTGAGTCATTTTTGAAATGATGTTGAAAAGCCAAAAATGACAGGCAATAATATCAATAGCTAACCTACATCAAGAGGTATGTGTCAGATAATCACTAAATACCTTACTGGATCATTTCCCATAAGCCTCCTAAAAACCCAATGTGATGTGTGCTCTATTATTAAAACTAATGTATAAGGCAGTTGAGACTCAGAGACGTTAAGCTCCTTGCCCAGAGTCCCACACTGAACATGTGTGGACATAGTAATCTTCCTGTGTACTTCCTGAGACCCTCCATTCTTTGGGATGAATGTTGGCACAACTTTCCAGAGTTGGGTACAGGACAGCCATATGAAACTAGAAAACTGCATCTTAAAAATGGACTTTTTGATTTAGATTCCTTTAGCAAGATTTTTTTTAAGTTATTACTCTGGTAATTCTCCAACACATACAGAACTAGAGAATATTATAATGAACCTTGGGTATGTGCCATACAAATTCCAACAGTTTTCAACACATGAACAAACTGGATTCAACTATATTCACACTGTATTAGTTTCCTTTTGCTGCAGTAATAAATTACTATAAACTTAGTGACTTGAAACAACACATTTATTCTCTTTTACTGAGATCAGAAGAGAGATCAGAAGTCCATAATTAGGTTCACTGGACCAAAGTGGATGTGTCAGCAAGGCTGGCTCCTGGAGGCTCTAGGGGATAATCCATTCCTTTCCCTTTTTCAGCTCCTGGTGGCTGCCTACATTCCTTGGCTTACAGCCCCTTTCTCCATCTTCAAAGCACATCACTCCAGTATCTGCTTTCATCATTGCATCACCTTCTCTTCCGACTCCACCTCTCAGTCCTCTGCCTCCTTCTCTTAAGGATCTTGTGACTTCATTCAGTCCAGCAGATGATCCAGAACTTTCTCCCAATCTCAAAACCTTTACCTTAGTCATATCTGCAAAGTTCTCTTTTCTGTATGAGATAAAATTCATAGTTCTGGGACTAGGACATGGAAATATTTGGGGGAAGCCATTATTCCATTTATCACACCTACCCTACCACCAACAGGAGTATTTTGAAGCAAATCTCATTTTATTTAATCTATAAATATGTCATAACCTCAATACTATTATTATACCTAAAAATATTAATAAGAACTCCTTAATGTAATCAGCTGTTTAATCAGTATTCCACCTTCCCCTAATTGTCTCATAATTTTATTTTAACAAGTAGTTTGTGCAAATTAAGAAATTTAGGTCTTAGGTCATTTTTAATGTATAGGTTATCTCTTCTTTTCCTTTACCTGCTTCTTGTTGAACCTGCTTCAACATCTGTTTGATTATCCTGAGGTATAGTTTATAAAAGAAAGCTGGCATAAATGCTTAATTCTTTCTATTAATGCATCAGCTTTCAGAATAATAACTTGTTTTCTAGCATCTTCCGAAGATGGGAAAAAAGTGTGTGTATAGGAGCATGTATGCATTATTATGAAGTCAGGATTTTATATATTTTCTATGTTTCAATTTCTTGCAACTTGAAAATAAAATTATTCTTTTTCAAATTATCCTATCTTTTTTTATATAATTTTATTGAATCATAATTGTGTACATTGGTGCAATCATAGGGCACAATGTGCTTCATATACAATCAGAAATGTTTTGATCGTACTGTTACAGATAGCTTTCATGGCATTTTCTTGATCACTATATAAAGACATTGAAACTCCACCTTTAATAAGTTTCACCATTACCCTGCTAAGATGCACTGTAGGTGTGTTCCCACTAATTGCCCTCCCTCCACCCATCCTCCCGCCTCCCCTCCTCTCCCTTTCCCTGTATTCTTGTGCTATAATTGGATTTTAGCCTTCATATGAAAGCTATAAATTAGATTCATATCAGTATGAGTACATTGAGTACATTGATACTGAGTACATTGGATACTTTATCTTCCATTCTTGAGATACTTTACTAAGAAGAATATGTTCCAGCTCCATCCATGTAAACACGAAAGAGGTAAAGTCTCCATCTTTCTTTAAGGCTGCATAGTATTCCATGGTATACATGTACCACAATTTATTAATCCATTCGTAGGTCGATGGACATTTGGGCTTCTTCCACGACTTAGCAAAAAGCTTCTGCACTGCTAAGAACACTGTAAGTGTAGCAGGCAGACAGCCTTCAGAATGGGAGAAAATATTTGCAGGTTATGCCTCAGACAAAGGTTTAATAACCAAAATACACAGAGAACTTAAGTGTATTGGCAACAAAAGGGTAAGTGGTCCCATCTCAGGGTGGGAAAAGGACTTGAAGAGAAACTTCTCTAAAGACGACAGGTGCAAGGCCTACAGACACATAAAGAAATGCTCATCATCCTTAATGATCAGAGAAATGCAAATCAAAACTACTTTGAGATATCATCTAACCCCAGTAAGATTAGCCCACATAACAAAATCCCAAAACCAGAGATGTTGGCGTGGATG
>CAUYON010065184.1:0-29625 GCA_963573935.1 Arctocebus calabarensis
GTCTCACTCTTGCTCAAGTTGCTCTCGAACTGGTGAGCTTAAGAAATCCATCCACCATGGCCACCCAGAGGGCTATGATTACAGGCCTGAGCTACAAGGCTGCTTATTTCGTTTTTTTTTGGTTTGTTTTTTTTTTTTTTGAGACAGAGCCTCAAGCTGTTGCCCTGGATAGAGTGTGGTGGCATCACAGCTCACAGCAACCTCCAATTCCTGGGCTCAAGCGAGTCTCCTGCCTCCGCCTCCCAAGTAGCTGGGACTACAGGCGCCCGCCACAACGCCAGGCCATTTTTTGGTTGCAGCCGTCATTGTTGTTTGGCAGGCCCGGGCTGGACTCGAACCCGCCAGCTCAGATGTACATGGCTGGCACCTTAGCCCGTTGAGCCACAGGCGCTGAGCCAAGGCTGCTTATTTCTGAGACAAGTGGGAGGGGGAAGGCCGAAGCAAAGCTAGAGACATTTTGATGTTCAGGGCAGGGCCTTGAGAGGGTTGCTTCTGCAGGACAGCTTTGAAATTTTCATAAAGTAAAGGGTGTTGTCACTTGCTGAAAGCTTAAGGGTTAATAGAAGAGGGGCCCCGACCTGGAGGCTAATAGGAGGTTTTGAAATAATTGCACTAACTGCCATTTATTTAGCACTGTTCTAAGCCCTTTAAATATATTAACTGATCTCATCCTCAGGATGGTATTATGAGGAAAGGTGTGATTATTATTTTTAAGATGTGGATATATTTTCAACATATACAATTTTTGTCACTTATACTACAGTAAAACTGGGGTGGGAGGATGATGTAGAAACCGAGGCACAGAGAGGTCACATCTAGGACGTGGCAGAGCGGGGATTTGAACTCAAGCAATCTGTTGGAGCCTATGTGAAGAACCACAGCAGTTTCCTCCCTGCCAGTCCCTATGGAGCAGGTATATGAAGGGTCAGGAAGAGATGAAGAGGAAGATTATGGAACTGTACATGGAAGGCCCAGGGGCCATTGGCAAGGATGTTCTGTCAGGAGGCCCAGGAATGGGAGCAGATAAAGTAAATGGGAAGGGTGGGACTTAGGGTTAGGCATAGCAAAGATGAAGGCCACAGTATGTATATGTGTGCATGGGGGTGGGCAGGGAAAGAGAGCAGCATATGGTAAGCCTGCTCTTACCAGGCCTAAGAGAGAGCCTGGTAATCTGAGCTCTTTCCCACCTCAGGGAAAGAGCTCAGCTTACCAGGCAGAGTAAAACAGTGTTAGAGTATAGTGACGGGGGCGGGGAGAGGTTCTAGTAGGCAGGTCTGAGATCTCCTGTGTCCCATCTTAGACCTACTGAATCAGAATTTCTAGAGGTGGGGCCTAAGAAAATGATTGTAACATTTCCAGGTGATTCTTCTGTACACTAAGATTTGGGACACACTGACAGAGCCAAGCAGGCCATGGGAAAACTTAGGTTTTAAAGTCAATGTACTGGGAAGTCACTAAAGGGCTATTAACAGAGGAGTGATGAGATTGCTGTAATTAAGCCATGCTGCCTACTGTGTGGAGAACAGATTGGACAGTGGCAAGGTTAAAAATGAGGAGACTAGGTAGGAGGTTATCACAACCCCTGGGAAGGGATCATGGTAGCCTGGGATAAAACTGGCAGTGGAAGTGATAAGAAATAAATGCATGTGGGGCACATTGTGAAGATGGTCAGTAGGAAAGAGAGCAATCAAAGCTAACTCCTACATGCTTAGCCCAAGCAATTGGGTAGATGGCACTGACATTCTCTGAGTTGTGAGGAGAGTGGTGAAGGATTGGGTTGGGTGGTAGTAAAAGAACTAGAAGTAAAAGAACTCCAGTTTGGCCACATGAAGCTTAACATGCCTGTGAGACATGTGAGGGGATACATCAGCTAACTAATTAGATATATATTGGGCAGAAACTCAGAAGAGAGGTATGAGCTGGAGGTACAATATTTGGAGTCAGAGGCATTGTAGAAGGTATTCAAAGCCATGTAAATTGATAAGATGCTATGAAAGGAATTAGTGGACAAGCAGAGAATTGTTTGGAAAAAATGCCAATATGCCATACTGTGCCACTAACCTAAGTGACCTTAGGTCATTGTCCCAATGAGATTTTGAGACTTTGAAAATGAGATTGGACTGTATCATCACTAAGCTTTTCTCTGTAACATTTAATGATTCCAATGTCGCAATGTGTTGTTTTAGATTATTAGACTACACCAAGAGCCAGTTCTTCAACGTGCCCTGTAATCAGAAAGGTCCTAATGGTTCTTCTACAACACACGCCCAGCAGCTGGGGATGCCATTTCCTCTCCAATGTCTGGAAAGGATGGCCACTGTGCCAACTATGCCACATTGCCTGCTTCTGTGTAAAAACTTCTGGGTGTCAGTCTCCATCTGCTGAGGGTAAAATCACTCTCACGGAGTGAGAAAAAGAAACCTCTTATTCTGCCAAGGCTTTGGGTGGGGCTAGAAAAACTTCATGACAACAACTGCGTCAGCACATTCATCAGGGTCAAGCTCACAGTTGGAAGGAAGTGCAATAGGGCCTCTTGGAAGGAAGTGCAATAGGGCCTCAGTTGAAAAGAAACCTCCAGCTGAGCCTCTTCAGTCTCAAGAGAATGGGATTAGATTCCACAAATTCATAATAGAGACTGGCAGGGGAAAATGGCACCATGCTCAAATCAGGGTTTCCTCTCAAAGTGTTAGAGTTCAGATGAGAGCAAAACAAAGAAAAATTACTAAATTTATGGACTTTATCACTAACCAAAAAGATAATGAAAGTTCACAATTGGTTTTCAAGAGTTATAAAATATATTATGTAAAAACAGGCTCTTTGAGGAACATGTCTAAACTACCAAGGCTATGTCAGCAAGGACAACTGAGCGCTCCACAAATGTCTATTCTAGTGTTTATCAGATTTCTGGGGTTGGAGAGATCACAGATCTGACCTAGTGTGACATTTATGAGCATTAAGAATCAACATCTTTCATCTAATGGAATTATTCTGTTGCCCAAATCATTAGGGTTAAAATAAGGGTACTTGGCTGGCCTCTGAAAGTATGGGACTTCTTTATTAGACTCCGAAAATGCACAGCTTCTTTCTTCTCTGAGGGCAAATATACTGAGGATTTTTATAAAAATGTTTCCCTGTAAGACAGGTGATGACGGTATAGGGACAGTTGATGGGGACTGCAGCAAAGTGAGGTCCAGTCGCATAAGCCCTCCCTCCTCATTCTTCCTCATCAAGATCACACTTTGCTTTTTCACACAACATATATTTATTCAGAAAAAAAATTTGCAATAAATTATACTAAAAAAGATGACATGAAATACAGAATCCCACTAGCAGCTTTGCTTAGTGATCAAGACATTTGGGAGAAATAATAACAAATGATTGCAGAATAAGAATCAGAAAACAGTAAAAGGGAGACTAATTCAATGTCACCACATGGATTTGAACCATTTCATCTCTAGACCAACAGATGAACAGTCCTTCCTTACCAGTTGGATCTGAAATCCTTGCTTCAGAGGAGCTATAAAATAGTACCTTAGAGGATTTAGAAATTAGAGGTTGGGGTGCTGGAATAGGCATGGTAGGGAAACAGATTTCATACATCCAGTCTATGTTTTATCTCCCCTATCTAGAGATTGTCTAAAACTCTCAACCCTGTATACATACCATGATGAGTTGAAAAGATTGAGGCAGTATAAACCAACTTCTTGCTTTGACCTGATGGAGAAAGAGCTAGGATGCTGCACACATACTGTACAGAGGCCCAACTAACCATACTCTTGATCACCTAAAGGTCCCAGTTCAGCAATATACTAGAAAATGGGCCCAGGAAAGGTACTTCCCAGTGTTATGACCTTGTCCCAGTGTCTATCATCTGCCTCTTTTCGTGATTACTTTCTGGCCTAATGGAGATGACAAAACTGTTCTGGTCTCTGTCTGCCATTCCATTAAGTTCAATATTCAGCCTCTGACCTATCATATCTTCAGATATTTGGCATCAGTTGTGACTCCTATTTCCATAACTGTAAATCAGGAAAGGGTTTATCCAGCATATTGCAGGATACGTACCTTTTTTTTTTTTTTTTTTTTGCTACAGAACTCAACTTTTAAGAGATGGGGGATTGGATAGTCATTTGGTGCTGGTGGCTTGGATGCACTAGAAGAGTCATGAAGTAAATGCTTGAGAATCCTATGTTATGCTCCTTGCATCTGATGCTACCAGACAAGAATGGGTCATTTCAGGAAGGTTGTAACTCAAGAAAATCAGGAGGAACCCAATTGCATCAGGCAGTTTTGCAATCAGTGGCTGGTGGCTTGTTTGTCAATCAACATCAATTTATTTTTTAAAAGGCTGCCCTCTAGAGCTTGAATATATGAAAAGACCAGAGGGTCAACTTAAGTGGGTGAGGTAAGGTACATGGTTGGTCACACTGATCAGTCTTATGAACTATTCAGTACTGGACATGGTGACTGGGAGCCAAGGGGAGTCTCTAAAACCTTTTTCTTGCAGGAGATGGTGCTGAGCCCAGAGTCAGCCCTGCTGAGGGAGAAGGTGACATCTGTTCCTTGGTACTTCAGAATACCAATGCAGGGGTTCTAAGAGTCATATTCACTACCCTTGCTATGAGAAGGAGCGATAGCTCTAGACAGGCTTACCTGAGGTAAATAGACACTCTTTTATATTGTGGTGCAAGTGTTGCTCTGGAGGTGAATTTCTTTGTCTTTTTTTTTTTTTTTTTTTGACACAGTCTAACTTTGTTACCTTAGATAGAGTGCTGTGGCATCATAGCTCACAGCAACTTCCAATTCGGGCTCAAGCAATCCTCTTGCCTCACTCTCCCAAATAGCTGGGATTACAGACACTCGCCACAACACCCAGCTGCTTTTTTTTTTCAGTTTTTTGGCCGGGGCTGGGTTTGAAGCTGCCACCTCTGGCATATGGGGCCGGCGCCCTACTCCTTTGAGCCACAGGCACCACCTGCCACCCAGATATTTTTTAGAGATGGGGTCTCCCTCTTGCTCAGGCTGGACTTGAACTCCTGAGCTCAAGCTATCCTCCCTGCCTTGGCCTCCCAGAATGCTGGGATTATAGGTGTAAGGTACCTACTGCGCCTGGCCTTGGAGGTGGATTTCTAAGTAGGATATGGGTTCCACAGACACCCACAATTAGTCCTTATATAAAACTTGAATGACAAGAAAGCAATAGTAGGAAGTAAAACCTGTCAAACATGAATACTCTCACTCTTCAAATACTCAACTCTAAGTGCTTCCCATTCTGATTGTGATTCTCTGGCACCAATGGGATGTCATTTCTAATAGTCCCTACTAGTAGTAAGTTATGCTACTAAATGTGATCTGAGATAAGAATATGGTTCCACTCAATGTGGATCCATAAAAAGGCCAATGTTACAGAGACGTAAAGATGCCATTGTAGTAGAAATGCACAAAAGCATATCACAACCACATATACATGGTGAACTCACTGTTGAGGACAACCAAGGAGTTGCTAGTCTCACTCAGACTTCATTCAAAGTTATAGAATGAGGGCAGTGCAAAGGAGTGATACGGGGAGGAGGTGAATCAAAAGTGCTTTATATGAAGGACTACAGACAAGTCTGAGCTATGGCAAGTAGTGCTTATAGGCCTAGAATGGAAACATCTCAGAATCTAGGCCTAGGATACCAAGGACAAATACGACAATTGGATAGGAGGGTAACAAACACATCCCTAGGTAAAGGAGTGTAGATACATATCTCTTTGCCTTATAAAGAAAAAACACAAAAAAACCAAAAAAGGGTAACTTTGGCTTGGCAATGTAAGTCTAAAAGTATTTTGTGTGAAGGATATAGTAAAAGATGGATTAGGAAACTCTCTTCCTTTTACACTATAAACAGAACTTGAAATTCTGCAATAGACCCTTCCTGTGGCATGACTTTTTAAAAACCATTCTGAAATACTTAGAGCCCAAGATGTTCCACCTCTAGAATCTCCGAGAGTAGGAAGAGGAAAAGCCTTAGTCGTCATCGCTCCCAAGCAGAAAGCCCAGAAGAAACTGAATAGCACGCTGGCGGTCACTTGGAGTCTGTCTTGCCAAAAGGTTGGGTGGAGGCCTTAGGAGAAGACTAGTGAAGAGAGTAGCTAGAAGGTAAGAGAAAGAAAAGGGGAAACCTTTATCAGGCATAACCTAAGCACACCACAGGGTTGGGGGTAGGGGGCCCTGGGGATGAGGTCAGTAGGATGGAAGTGACTGCCATGTGCCTAGACATCCAGTAAGGTATACAGTGTATACAGTGCACACAGATTGTCCTTGACAAACACCCCCATGCAGCCATTCTCATGAGCACTCTTACCAATCATGTTGGCACTGACGTTGTTGTATTCAGAGAATTTTAAGAGTTCGCGAAGAAATGCCATCAAGTAACGAAAAACATTTCTATGGCATCTTGGAAGCTGGGAAATCACCTGTTTTTTTTTTTTTAAAAAGGGGGTGGGCAGTGAGGAAAACAGGTGGAAAAAGGGAGTAAGAGGAATTCACAGCTGCTATAAAAATAGTTTATAATCCAACCCTTACAAGACCCCATTCACTTGTCACTACCCTTTTTGGTTACTCATGATCAACACAATACCTGCCAAATTGTAACTTTGAAGTAAAAATGGTCATATTCTGGCTCCAGTCCATTCAATGATCAGGCCATGTGGTCGTCACACATTCATATGCACCCCATTCCTCACAGGCAGGTTGGTGTTAATCTGTTCTTTTTCCATCTCCCCAGACAGGTAGTCATGATATCTACCAAGCTGAATGGTTTTCTCTACAATGTCACTTAGCATGCATGAGATCCTCCTTCCAATGCTACTAGTCTAATTCACAGGTAGTCTCAGCTATTGTGCACCAAAATCATTTCAGGATTAAAAACACACACAGAAGAAAGGCTACCAAGTGAAGCCCATCTTTCCTGCTAATGTCAGCCAGAATTCCATGTATGATAAGCTTCACCAATTTTACCCCAGAGTACAGGTATCCACCCCATTATGTTTTCTGTAAAAAGAAATAGGCCATCTGGGGAAAGTTGGTAAATACAATAGGAAATAACACAACCTAAAATTTAAGGGTCTCAACCCTCAATGCTGCTGTCCTGCCATGAATAACAGATCCACACCCATCCTAGCTCACAGCTGGCTGCCTACCTGGTCTTGTAAAACTGATGATTTCTCTATGGGGGGACCTGTACCTAACATAGCCTAAGATCAATAAAACTCACCTGTCGGCAGACCCGGGGATCATGAGCAGAATCAAGACATCGCTGATATAGCTCATAACAGATGACTGGCTCTGGTAGGGCTTCCAGGAAAATGAGGAGTGCTTCAGCCACAGAGTGATTACTGCCAGCTGAATCAACTAAGTCAAGGGAAAGGGGCTCCAGGAGAAAGGCCACACAGAAACCTGACTGGTTCCCTTCTTCAAGCTCCTGCAGGGACTATTTCCTCCCTCCTATTCAAGGCACTCGGATCCTAATTGGGGAAATGTTGGCCCATGTACTCTGCAGCTCAGTTGTTACAGAATTGGTCAAAGACTCTTGGGAACTCTGACCAAACTTTAGAGTCAGGGGAATATAGCCTAAGGAGTAAGAGTTCACACTAGACCAGTCCTATAAACTAGTTGCCAACGTATGCAATCCTTCTCCTTGCCCTAGTGACAGTACATGTGGTGGCAAGAGTCATCAAGTGCCTGAAGGAGAACAGCATCAGTGTTGTGGCTCCTATGTTCCATGCCTATTAAAAGTCCATGCTTACCAAAATCCTATTAAAAGCCTTGGTTCCTTTTAGTAAGAACCTGATACAGAGAGAGGTCAAAAGTTCCAGAAAGGAAATTGAGGAAGAACTGAATAGTGATTATCTTATAATGAAATACAATTACAAAGAAAATAAATATAGAAGCACAAAAATCAAATGTAGGTACAAAGAAGAGTTTGGCCAAGTACTCATCCAGCTTTTTAAATCTTGGGTAGAAAAGGATACGGATTGTCTCAGGAATGCTAGTATCCAGACAATCAATGATCTGCTGTAACTCTTCCTGCATTCCAGGGGTTTGGAATAGGTCTTCCTAGCAAAGAAATAAGAATGAAGTGAACAGACAAGATAATCAACCCTATAGTTCTAAAGATAACCCAAGGATTAGAACAGCAGCGGGAAACAAAAGGGAAGGGTGATATGCATATTAATGATTAGGAATGGAGGTATAAAAATATCACCTTTACCCAATATAATGTCTATAGTATGTTAAAATTTTATTTCAAATAATAAAATAGTCTTCAAAGGTTTTAGCCTATATATCTGATAAATATGACTAGATGGCTAAATTAGGAAACCAGGTGTTCCGAACACCTTTAGTCTCTTGAGAAGCAGCAGAAGGCAGAGTCCTAATCACATTCAAATGCTAATTCTACTAAACCCTGGGGAACGAGTAAACTGCATGCTCATATTAAGTCTTGCTTTCAAGTTACATTACTCTTTAATTGATAAGAGAATATTACACTTCAATTTGGTTCCAAGAAAACTTTCTTTTTGGAGGGAATGGGTTGGGATGGTTAGTATTTTAAACAGGATTTAAAAGAAAAATCAGGACCAAGTTAAAGAAATGGGCTTAAAGTCTGCTTTGGATTTTAAAATCTGCAACAGCTAAAGTAAACATTACTGACTCAGGTACAAAGCTGTCCAGGGGAAAACAGTGTGCAGCCAGGAGACAGGTGTTCTTAGTTCCGGCCCTGGCTCTGCCACTACACTTAGACTATGGTCTTAGATAAACACTTAGCACACATGCTTCAGCTGTCATATTTATGAATAGGGATATTTCCATCTGCCCAGGTATTCAGACAGTGCTGCTGTGTGGAGAGAGCTTGGCAAAGTTAAAAGCACTACACTGGCATGAGGTATCATAATTTCCTATAGGACTTGCACACCTTCCAAAGTTGCAGGGAAGGTCCAGTCTCACTTACCTGGTTACAGGCATATCTGAATAAGTGATCTACTAGAAGCCAGATCTCCTTGGGGACCTGAAGAGGTCTCTCATTGGCACCTTCATCCAAGGGAACCATCTGCAGAAGAGATTTCTCCTGAGAGATGAAAGGGGATGAGAACTAAAGTAACCTTAGAATAAAGAATTCTCTGTGTAACTTAATCTCCTTCAAATTCTGGTCATGTGGGTACAATATGATCTTCATCTCTTAAGATTTTTCATTTCTTCTCACTGGGGACACCCCTGCTCAGAAGGCACTTGATACTGATTCCCAGAGTTAAAGCACCTCCTTTCCTAAATGCTTCACTTAATTGTTAAACATTTCATTTGAGTTTACAATGTTTTTTTTTTGGTAGAGTGCCGTAGCATCAGAACGCATAACAACCTCCAGCTCTTGGGCTTAGGCGATTCTCCTGCCTCAGACTTCTGAGTAGCTGGGACCACAGGCTCCCGCCACAACGTCCGGCTATTTGTTTTGTTGTTGTTCCAGTTTGGGCGGGTTCTGGTTTGAACCTGCCACCCTTGGTATATGGGACCAGTGCCGTACTCACTGAGCCATAGGTGCCACCCTGGGTTTACAATGTTTATGATATGGTTGCATTGTGTCTTAAATCCCTGAGAACCAAGGTTCCAGTGATACAGTCACAGTGTAAGTCTACATACCACCAGTGACTTACAGACCATTAAATTTTATTGTTAGTACAATACTTGAGAGACCAGGGTCTATGCTTAGGTTTTTGTTTACTTTTAACTTGTTCTTCCTTCAGGTCTTGGCACAAATACTACTGCTTTCACTGTTGATTTAAATTAAGTTTCTTGGCCCTCAGGAATTAAACCATTTTCCATATTAGACCCACATATATCAATACCTTAGACTTGATGGCAGTTTTAACTGTAAGGCACCAAAACTCCTAAGCTTTAAGATCTAAAAATAGTAAACTCAAGACAGCAAAGCAAGAGACAGAAATAACATGAAAAGTCTAGAGTCTGAATCCAGAAGTTACTGACTATATTAGCTCAACACAAATTTCTGAGGGCTTTTTGTCCTTTCACCTACCTTTCTATTACCAGACTGTTCTGAAAGAACATAAGAGAAAAATCCAGAAGTGACATGAATTAGACCAATGAATAAATTTGAAAATGGCTAGGAAATAAACTTAGTTGTCTTATGTTTATGTAGTCAAATATAAATTATGTGAAAAAAAGATGTTTGAGATAGTAAAGGCATTTGAAGGAAGCCTTTAAAAACAATTTTGTGGAGAAAACGATGAACAAGCTCTTATATACTCCTCTCTCCGCTATTTCTAGCTTAAGGTCATATATTCTGTATGTTTGGCCTCAGGAAATTCTTGTTCAACACTGTGCAACCTATAAATTCCATCCATGAGCCCCAGCCAAGTAGCTTTAAGGGAAAGAAAATTGAGTTTTTCACTGCTCTCACAGAGACCATGTATAGTATGGCCAAGCTGAGGTCTCTTCTTAACACTGTGTACTTTAATAAGCAGTGATGACCTTTTAAAGCCTTTCCAAGAGAATGAGGAAGAGAAGGGAGTGTGACAGTTGATTACCATTTAAAATCTATTTTTCTTTCTTTCTTTTTTTTTTTCTTTTCTTGTAGAGACAGAGTCTCACTTTATCACCCTCGGTAGAGTGCTGAGGCATCACACAGCTCACAGCAACCTCCAGCTCTTGGACTTAGGCGATTCTCTTGCCTCCGCCTCCCAAGTAGCTGGGACTATAGGTGCCTGCTACCTTCGGTATATGGGGCCAGTGCCCTACCCACTGAGTCACAGGCTCCGCCTTTTTTTGCCGTTCTTACAGTAAGGAGTATGACAGTTGGTTACCATTTAAAATCTTTTTTTTTTTTTAACAGTTGTTTCTTTCTTTCTCTGGGATCCTATCACTTGTTCATGTTCCCTATAGTTGCCAGAACTTCTATCAGTGGCTTATCCATTGACTTCTTTCCATTTTCAAGCATTAAATCCAGGCATCCATATTATCCCTTAGCTAAAACACTGCCCATAAAGCATTGTGCTAACTTTCTGGACCAAATACAACCCATGTACAGATTCTTTAGCAGATGTCTCCAAATTTATCATATATAAATTATTCAGCACTGATTCATGTACTTTAAAAAAAATCTGACATCTAACTAGAGCTTTTCCTGTACTAAGGTATTAAGGCAACACAAGGAATTGCCCAATTTAAAAAGACAGAACATGAACTGCTCTTAACAGGGAAGGGCTGGGAAACAGAGCTGTCTTAAAGTTTAGTGGTTTAAAAAGGTTAATAGAGTGTCAGTAGGCCATATACATCACTGACTATCCATTTTGAAATTCATGTGTGATAATAAAGAATGTCACACATGTGTCTCTGAAGGCTAGAGAATGATCATGCACAAGAAACAATACTTTTAAAAATTTCACAAATAGAGGCCTGGTTCAGTGGCTCATGTCTGTAATCCTAGCACTCTGGGAAGCTGAGGCAGGTGGATTGCCTGAGCTCATGGGTTCGAGACCAGCCTGAGCAAGAGCTAGACCCCGTTTCTAAAAATAGCCGGGCGTTGAAGGAGGCACCTGCAGTCTCAGCTACTTGGGAGGCTGAGGCAAGAGAATCACTTGAGCCCAAGAGTTTGAGGTTGCTGTGAGCTATGATGCTGCAGCACTCTTCGGAGGGTGACAAAGTAAAAAAAAAAATTCACAAATAATTCTGAACTCTGATTTTCAAAGGGAAACCAAGACATTTTGTCTTCTTTTAACAAGACACATTCAGTGCCTAATAAGCCCACACTTCATAACCTTTGTGATAACTAAAGCACAAAAACAGTATGCCACCCCATCACTGAAATGCATTAAACTCCACCAGTGGGAAGATCCATCAAATACTCTTATGAAAGTACTTCAGTAGTGTTTATTAATTTCCCGCTTCTCTACTTGATAGTCCTCTATGGAGCCAGGTGCTCTCAGATTGAAGACGGAGAGGGAGTGAGGTATTGCAGAAGGGGTGCTTCACTGGGCAATCAGGAAACCTGGGTTGTAGTGCCTTCTACTCCACACCTTTGCTGTCAGGAGCAGTATTACTTTAGCAAGTTTCTCAACTGAAAGTGCCTTGGTTGTTTTTTCTGTTAAAATGGAGAAAATACCTTACCCTGCCTGAAGGTAGAGGGCTGGACCAGATGATCCCTTATGATCTCAATCAGGTCCATGGTCTATGCTCTCTTTCTTAACTGTATCTGTGTACTCTTTCAGTAATTGTTATTATCACTAACACCAAATATATATATATATTTTTAGAGACCGAGTCTCACTCTGTTGCCCTTAGTAGAGTGCTGTGGTGTCATAGCTCACAGCAACCTCCAGCTCCTGGGCTTAGGCGATTCTCCTGCCTCATCCTCCCAAGTAACTGGGACTACAGGCGCCTGCCACAATGTCTGCCTATTTTTTTTTTTTTTTGCAGACATTGCAACTGTTGTTGCAGTTTGGCTGTGGCCGGGTTTGAACCTGCCATCCCTATATGGGGCCAGTGCCCTACTTGCTGAGCCATAGGCATTGCCCAACACCAAATAATTTTTAAAGTGACAGAAATCTATGCCTGGTTATACTGTCATTAGAAACAGAAGATGGCTAGCTGGTACCCTCCTCTAATTCATGAGCTTTCAGATATATCAAGACAGCTTTGTAGTACTTATTTCAAAAACACAAATATGGAACCTTGAGTCATATTGCTTTTATTGTACTGAGTCTCAGTGACTTGACTGGTGTAATAAACATCTTTCCTGTACTTTGTATATACTTAAAGACAGCTGGCAGGACTTTAGGAGATTATCACCAAGTCAGAGGTCTCTGGGAATGCCTAGAGACAAATTCCAAGCACCACAGTTAAATGTTAATCAAGCATAAGTAAAATTCTCATAACCAGCAATGGATAGCATTACCTTTTCTAGGAAGCTGTCTTCGTCCTGAGAGCAGAGCAGGAAAAGAAAGTCATTGGCAGATAGAAAATGATTAGAATTAATTTATAGAATTAGAAACAGATCAGTATTAGAATTCACTAGATTACCAGATATATATGCTTTAAACTATGAACTCCTTCAAATAAATTATGACTACTGAAAATGGAGTACATTCTCCATAAGCAAAGTACTCTATAATGCACATTAAAATTTTTGTGCAGTTTATTGAGATTATCATTCAAGAAACATGTATAGTCTTAGACTTCTACTCCTTTTGGCAGCTGCCAACTGACCCAGACAAATGCCCATTGATATTTCTTCTGGTTCATCTGCTGTTTGGAAGCAGGCCCGGCCTTTGTACTATGTGACTTCTGACCACCTCAATGAAAGAATGTGGTTCTGGGCCTGACAGCGGCCATCTGGAAGGAGATAATAAAGCTGCTCTCCTTTCCATGCCATTCTTCTCACCACATCTAGCCACCTAAGCAGTATCCCAGACTCCTTTCTTTCTCTTTATACCCACTTCCATCCTCAAAGACTCCCAGAGTACCTAGATTTAAAGGTTCCTCTGAACTATGAATGAATTTCATTTCAGACCCCTTTGTGATCAGAAGATCCATTACTGTCCCCTATTTGTTTTCCTTTTCTCTTCTGGGCATAAGAGAAAACAGAAGCAGGGGAGAGTGGGAGGGAAGAAGGTACTTTTTAAATATTCCTGTCTTTTATGCTGTTATTATAATCCAATAATTATAAGGGCAACAATAACTACTGCCACTATTTAGGGAACATATGCCACGTACCAAGAACTTTGGAAAGTGCTTAGTACAATGTCATTTAATCTGCATATATGTGCAAAGTTGATATTATTCCCATTATAAAAATGATGACACTGAGACTCAGAAGTTAAATTATTTGCTCAAAGCCACACTTACTATTAAGTAGTAAGTGGTAGAATCAAGATTAGAACCCAGGTATGACCAACTTAATAGTCATTATCACCTATGTTAACTTGGACAACTCAAAAAGGACAATGTGATTGCTTCCTGGAATGGAGAGGCTGTGAGAAGCTATAAGAATGTATTCTCTGTAACAGTAAGACAACCCACTTACAAGGCAGCATGGTTAATGGAAAGAGTATAGACACTTGGTGTTACACAGTCCGGGGCACAAATCTTCATTCTCCCTCTTATTAACTTTATATAGACCTCACACAAGTTGCCAAACTTTGTAGAGCCTTAGTTTTTTTCATCTCTAAAACAGGGATAATAATATTTACTTTAGCGAGACAAAGAAGCAGCCTAAAACCAAGCAGTATACCAGCAGAAGGCATGAGTCTCTCAAAGCTTCTCACGCCTCCTCAGCAACTCCAACTGGACTCCTCCCAGCCCCAGTATACACCACTAAGCATTCAGGTATAAATCACATGTCTCAGGTCTGATAAGTAAAAGGAGAAATCACAATCTTACTGCCCGTACACGTGGTCTAAGGGTGGGGCTAGGGGTGGGGGTAAAAATGTTTCTGGGCATTCCAAGTGGTGATGCTGAATATATTTCCCCTAAACTACTGTTATGTACAGCAAATAGATCTTTTAGTATTGTTAAATACTGTATGAATTAAACATGCCTTTGTCAGTTTGCCTAGATTTAAATGTCACATGAATAATGAGTACTAGTGCTTTATAAGGCACATGATATTTACAGTAATGTAATTATAACATTCTTTAATGTGCAGTTAATTCTGAATTCCAAACATCTAATTTAATATAATTTTGGTCTACAACCTCTTATAAAGTTCAGGAGCACGTTTTAACAAATAGAGAATAGCCTATCTGATATACTTTATACTTCCCCTCCCATAAACATGTGACACATAGTATGATGAGTAAAACCAGGCAGAGATTTTGTATACTGACTTGTCAAACCAAGCCCTCAATGAAGTTTTCTTTAACAGTTTAAAAAACAAAAGACATTTCCTTTGAGCAGTGGCCATCTACCATAACAAGGCACTGTGTCTTTTGCGTGGGAGGACAATGAGAATGAGGGTACATAAAGGAGAAAGACATGGTTTGTCCCTGACCCTGGTTTGCAACTGACTAGAGGTGAGGAGTTCCAGAATTTAGAGTCTGATAATGCCACAATTCACAAATACAAGTTTTTAATAAATGGTTACTAGCCCTTAGGGATTTTTAAGGGTAGAGATAGAGGGGAATATTACAAGTAGAAGAGGCCAAAATAAAGGCACAGAGAAGATAAATTGCAAGGTGAGTTTAGGAAGAAGTAAGACATTGAATTTGTGGGACGCATGAGGAATGTTTAGAAAAACAGTAGGAAATAAATTTGAAAAGGTTTTTGAAGTCAGACTTTGGGGGACCTTGAAGGAGAGAAGTTAAGGAATGTGGATTGTATTCAGCAAGCATAAGGGAGCCATTGCTACCTTTAAGCAAGGAATTCATGGGCCCTAAAAGCAGATGTACAGAAAGATTGAGCTGATGGCACTGAATAGGAAAAATTGAAGGCAGTGGAGAAGAGGGGGTAGAGGTGGAAGGGTGGAAAGAGAAAGAGGAAGGGAGGGAATCATTCAAAGGCTATCAAGGTAAGTCAAGCAGGACAGGGTAAATACCTTAAGTAATAGTGCAAAATAATATATTTCATTTTTAGAACAACGAATAGATATAAAAGAAAATGATAAAAAAAAAAACAAAACTGAAAGGACTTTGATGGAAGGGTAAGCGATTTGCATTGAGAGTTGAGTTACTTGAATGTAGGTATAAAAAAGTAGATATAAACTATGTTTAATTCAACCCTGGTCTCAATTTTGAAAATAGAAACATCATTTAACTTTCATTAGTAAATAGCTAACTTCTATGTTAGTCTTAAGATTATTACTACTAACTACTCAGTTCGATCAACATTAAAGGGCAGAGATGCCAACTCTCTGCTGAAAGCCATGCATTGATCACATTAAAAAAGGGAACCTAGTTTAGGATTTCCCCAGTAGGGCAACACTGGCACATAACAAATACAATGCAAATCATTCTTTATCCCAACATTCACTCTTAGAAGAATGTTCCCAGTAGTAAATGCAGCTAAAAAAATATAAAAATCATTTAGAGGTAGAATATTCAAATTTAAAAATGAAAAGCAGAAAACTAATGGAAATTCAAGTTCTAAAAAGGATTACTTCATATAAAATACAGAGAGAAGAAACACAAACTGTGCATGTAACAGGATAAGAAATGGGTGATTCAATTAGGAAAAAATACATAATGAGAAGATCAAAGGGGACAAATTAATCAACAAGTTATTTGTGTTACTTCAATTTTTTGATATTGTTCTCTCAATCAATAGACATGTCCACAGGCAAATATGGTTTCTTTACCCATACCGCATCCTTTTTCCATCTCTATATTTACAACCAAAACCCTTAACCATATCTGGTAAGTTGAAAAGCCTGGTCTCCTTTCTGTTAGTCCATTCTACAAGCAACACCAGAATGTTCCTTTCAATATATCAATTTACAACTTCATACTAATTATCAAAGCCTTCTGATGATTCTAGATGCCCTCGGGCTCAAGCACAAGCTCATCTGTTGACTTTAAGATATTACCACCTGCCCCTATCCTGCCTAACCAGCTTCACAGATTCTTCTTTTTTTTTTTTTATTAGAGACAGAGTCTTACTTTGTCACCCTCAGTAGAGTGCTATGACATCACAGCTCACAGCAACCTCCAGCTCTTGGGCGTAGGCGATTCTCTTGCTTCAGCCTCCTGAGTAGCTGGGACTATAGGCACGGCTGCCACAATGCCTGGCTATTTTTTGTTGCAGTTTGGCTGGGGCTGGGTTTGAACCTGCCACCCTCGGTACATGGGGCTGGTGCCCCACTCACTGAGCCATAAGCTTCACACATTCTTATCCTTAATTATCACTTTTTCCAGGGAAATATTAAATTTTTTCACACATTGTCTTTTTGCTTTCACCTTCTACCCTTTATTCAAGATGTTCCTTATGCCTGAAAAAGCCTGCTCACCCAACGTACTAATATATGTGTCTTAATACTTGGACTTGACTAAAAATACTTCTGTGACTAACCTCAAATCACTTTCCTAGTTTACTTTATTCTTATTGCTGGACTTACTTCTAAGTCATGTTAATGTTACATGCATCACATATTTATTAAAACTCTCAAAAAATAGAGTCTGAGCCTCAGAGTCAAAGCACTCTATAATAGACATACTCTTATCTGACAATGTGAATGTTACTTTCTTTGCATTATTATTATTATTATTTTATTATTTTGATGCAGCAATCATCTGATTTCTTTTCTGAATGTATTTATCTTCGTTCATTCTTGATGAGGTTTTTGTTTCTAGTCCTTATCTTAAACATTGTTATTGTTATTAAATTTTAACCCTTTTTAATTCTGTGAAGGCAAAAAGTGGAAACCTAATAAACACATGTATATGTAAAAAATAAAATAAAAAATAAAGCAAATATTTATTAAAACTAAAATAGGTTCATTCTGAGATTGATTTTTATAAGGATTAGCTGGTCAATCAATCAATAAGCTTTTATAGCATATAAGGGCCTGAGTAAACAGTACAGGAAAGGAATCTATTGTTAATATAAATTAAAAACTCCACAACATTCATTTTAAATGACTTTCTAAAATATTCACATACCAACACACTGGACATTAGCCAATAAAGGTAGTTAATGTTCAAATTATCTCTAAACCAAACTCTTCATTAATCATGATTTAAGATTTAGCCATATTATACATGCAAGTATACCTTTATCATTACTAAACTAAGAAGAACTCACATAAACTCTATAATACTTTGTATCCAGTGGTTAATGAATGAATATTGATGATTATTTGCTACTTAATATCAACAGAAAAATCTTTCTTAATTCTGCAAAAGAAAAAAGATAATTATAAACAGTATATCCTTGTCTGTTTCCCACTTGTGCCAATACCAACTACTACATATTCTAGAAGGGGCAAAGTCACTGTTATTGAGAAGGGCAAAGGAAAGATGAGGAATTATGCCACTTATTTCATTCTGCATTTGGTGGGAAGAGATAATGGTACAAGAATCTTTCTAAAACAGTAAGTGGAAAGACCACACATACACTGAACTCATTTCTGGCTTCAACAAAATTTTAAGAATAAATAACACAATGTAGGATAGGTACTATTATTAATAGCATCATCTCATGAGATTTGCGATATCACCTTGGGCCTTGGGAAGAAAACATGAACAAGCATTAGACTTAGGGATCATTTTTAAAGGTAAAGATCAAGTCAAAACAGAGTGGGAAGGTATTAAAGATGGGGTACCAATTACTTTAGATTTCTTGTTTATTACCCTACACTAATACAGGGTTAGTATCTCTAATCAAAAAATCCAAAATCCAAATCCTCCAAAATCTGAAAGTTTTTGCACATCCACATGATGCTCAAAGGAAATGCTCATTGTAGGATTTTGGATTTCAGATTTCTAGATTACAGATGCTGAACTAGTAAGTATACATAGTATAAATGAAAATATTTCCAAATCTGAAATGCTTTTGGTCCCAAGCATTTTAAAAAAGGGATAGTCAACCTGTATAGATAATTTCCTCACTAGTGAGATAAAGGAATATAATAACACTGAAATTCAACAGACTGTGAAAAGAATCAGAACCCTAAATCTTACAAAATAAAACCTTTAAAAGAATAAACCAGTTGTGCTCAACATGTAGCCAGTGGGCCCCATGCTGACTTTATGAGAACTTACTTTGTTTATCTATGGTGTTGGACATCTTGAAAAGTAAAGTGGACTTTTTTTCTTTGCTAATCAGCTTTTGCTAGTGTTTGTATATTTATTATATGGCCTAAGATAACACTTATTCTTCCAATGTGCAGCAGAGGAAAAAAAAAGTTGGACACCCCCTAGAATAAAGGATAATCAAATACGTATGATTTAACATGAACTCAACAATTCTGAAATTAAAAATGATTAGGGTTTCATCTTTTTAACCTTGAATTACTTATGCACAAAAAGAAGGAAAAGGGCTACCTACACAGACATTAATTCCTCTAATGATTCTGGCTACTTTCTATTTATAGACAATATGGTGGAATTACCTGATAATATATTTTACATTAAATATAAGCTTTTTATGCTGGTTGGGCTTCCTTCTGGCCAACCTCAGAATATGGAAAAATTATGGCAAGAATATATTATAATGCATCCACCAACTTTTGGGCAAAAATAAGCTAGGTTCCAGTTTATAGGAAATGAGGGCGAAGGAAAGCGTATAAAAGGAATAAGCTAAAAAAATATCAAGAAGAAACAATCAGATAAATTTAGGAAATGGTGGACCCTTAACTGGACAATTGTACTAGACTCTTAAATACTCAATGTGGCTGGCCGTGGCTCACACCTGTAATCCTAGCACGTTGGGAGGATGAGGTAGAGGATTGCTTGAGCTTAGGAATTGGAGGGTACAGTAAGCTGTGATGATAACACTACACTTCAAGCCAAGAGATAGAACAAGACCTTGTCTCCAAAAAAAGTCAGTATCATAAAAGAAAAAAAAGTAGGGAACTACATTACAATAAGAGAGACTACAGAGACCCCATCAAATATACTAAAAGAACCCAGATTGGATTTTGGTTTTTAAAAAAGCCATGAAACAAATTCTTGAAATAATTGGAGAAATCTGAATATGGACTAGATGTTAAATGATACTAAGGATTACTGTTGGCTTCCTTGGGCATAATAATGGTATTGTGCTTATATAGAAGTTTGTCCTTTTTCTTAAAAAGGGCTAAAGTGTCTCATGGCAAAGTGACATGATATTACCACCTAATTCAAATGGGACAGCAAAAAAAACTGTGTGTTTATATGTATATAAGGCATGTGGCAGCTCATTGTACTGTTTTTTTCAATTTTTCTGCACATTTGACATTTTTCATAATAAAAAGTTGAGACAAAAAAAGCTAGGAGATAGTGGTTGGGATGAAGGATAAGGGGTAGAAGAAAAAGGAAAAAAACATTCAGAACATATTCTAAAAAGTGAAATACTAAACTTGAAAGACAGAATTATGGTGGTAGAAGCAAAAACAATTGTCATGAGAAACAGCAGAATGGCAGGATATGAATAGGAAAATGGTTTTTTCTCAGAGATAATACACTAAGTCATGAGGACTCTAGGGAAGCACGTATAATTCTAAGAACGCTGTGGCTAGTCTCAAGTGTTTTAATCTGCTATCTGAGTCACAGCTAAAACAATTCCATGGCAACAGATCACACTCAGACAAGCCAGCAGCAGTCTGCCTATTGGTCTAGTCCTCTTTGCTAGATGTTACAATCACTTGCTCTGACTAGACCAAAAGGAATAACATGAATATTAATGGTAATGATAACATGGGGCCCCTCTTTACCTAATTTTCTTTGATAAAAGACCATGAATATACTTTTGCAGCCCAAAGAAATTTGCATCCAAATCCAACAATATTTTCATTTAGAAGGGAAAGTTCTTTTAAAAAGTTTTTTTTTTTTTTGTAGAGATGGGGGGTCTTGTTATGCTGCCCAGGCTGGTCTCAAACTCCTCCCAACCTGGGCCTCCCAAAGTGCTGGGATTACAGGCCTCAGCTACCATGCCAAGCCTGAAGAAAAGTTCTTAATAGCATGAACTTGTTACTAAATCAATTTATGTTACTTAAGATAATAAGCACTACTTCCTTCTAAGAACATTAATATTATAGCTTGACTTCGGGGAGGGTTGGGAAAAATCATTCTCCTTTCCTTTCTTAAGTGAGTCATATTAAGTATCAAATTTCAATGTACGCTTTGAAATGTACATTTGGGATGCTGATAAAATGCAGATTTTTCCTAGGCTCCACACCCTGTGATTTTTATGCTGTTGTCAGGAGTGAAGGGAAAAGAACCTTTACTTTTAATAAATATCCCCAGGGATTCTTACTCTAAGGTTCCATCATAGGTCTGTGCTTCCATAAGCAGTGAAGTTTTACTTTGATTAGATATAAAATAGTTTAGGGAGGAATATTAGACTGGAAATCAGAAAATCTGGATGATAGATTTGTTGCTTACTTCTAGTACTTGTCTTTGGGCAAGTTAATGTCTCTGTACCTCAGTTTTCTTAAATGCTTAATGAGGATAATAATGCCTGCCTCACTTACCTTACATACATGCTAATTCATACACGAGTGACTTCAGAGTAGGAAGAGCTTAACAAATAGGCATTACATCTTTGAGAAGGGAGTTGTTAAGCTTATTTGTTGAGCTTAGTATGATCTATTATATTCCTAACAAGAACCAACTACATATTAGTTTCTCCTCTTTCCTCTTAGGCTTAATATAATCAAAGCCATGCTAGAGTAAAGAAAAGTGACTTTCTTTTTACTATTTGACAGGTAACTGCTCCTCCAAATGAGAGAAAACACAGATAATGAAGACATCACTTAAGTATTGCAAAAACTCTATGTAAAGGAGGTTTAAGTCTTAGTATGTTTCTTACCAAGTCTATGAGCTTGGTAACTGGAACTTCTCGGATTGGTCTTTTCATTCGGCACAAAGCCTCCAAGGATGTGCCAAAGCAACTTGGGAGATAATTTCCACTGATGGTCAAGAAGTAATCTTTGCCTCGAGCCAGGTGAAGGACAAGAATATCTTCAATCTTATCTTCTCCAGAGTTCAGGATGGTCACAGAGTCTTTGCTGACATACACATCAAGAGAAATGTCCACTGTCTCATCTGAAATGTAAGAGATGATACCTGGTAATAGAGAAACCTCCAGTGGGAAAGAAAAAAGAGTATGAGACCAACAGAACAAGTGTCCTCTGAAAAATCATTAAGGACAAAGGGGAAGAGATTGGGCTCACAAAAGAAGTATCACCAATATAATGACAGTGAAGGTAAGAGACACATGGTTAGAAAACAGAAGTTAAACCAGAGGAATGGAAGTCATGAGGAGATGGTACATCACCAGCAGAGACAATGGCAAAGGGAAAACTCACTTGGCTCCAAGTAGCCCTCAAAAGGTTCAGCCCGAAGCCATGGCTTGCAGTACTGGCTGTCATTAAGCTTAGGGATGAAAGAAAAATGGCAGGGAACCTGTCCATTGTTGGTGATCTGGAACTTCTCCTTTTGTAGTTGCCGAAACTTCACATTCTCAAACACAAACTGGGGAATAACAGACAGACACAAACATGCATCACTAGTAGGGGAAGTAAGTCAGTTGGATTATTCCATAGAGGATATGAAGAATAAGGTAATTATTAACAAGGTGTGCAAGTGCCATATACATTCACCATCTGAGCCAACTTCATAATACCACCCACTTTCATGTTATTATACTCATGCCAGCAGAGAAGGAGTTAGGTGGCTCTTGGTACTTATGTGCTATTGAGATCATTCCTGGGATGCTAAGAGGGTAACCCAACCTTGGTCCAGGGCATTCATCCTGTGATCAAGTCCTGGTTTCTGAGGTATGAATTAACTAGCAACTCTGAAAAATTAAGTAAGTTCAGCTAACAATTGAGGGCTTACTATGTGCCTGTGGTCATATTTCTCCTAAATGACAATGCTGGCTTTGGAATGGAAGCAATCTGATTCTAGCACACACTGTCTTAACCACTTTGCCATGTTGCCTTTTCTAAGTGCTATGGTTTCCTCTGTGCTAATCACAATGGGCAGTAAACAGGGAAGCCAGGTATTTTTGCTCACCTCCCTTCTACTGAGTTCTAAAGAAGGAAGAAAGTCATTCTCCATTCTGTCCATGATGCGTACGCTATCTTCAAAGACTTTCCGATATCTTCGTTCATCTACAACCTTCACCTGAAAGAAAACAAACTCTCCCTTTAGTCTTACATGATCCTAGCTCATCTCATTTTGAGATTACCTAACAATTTAAAACTGGTCATTATACCAATCATTTAAAATAAACTGAAATGCAAACAACACTTTCAAATACTTTCTAATATCTTACTTCATCTACAACTCTCACCTGAAAGAAAACTTCTTTTAGTTTTATGTGCTCTCAATTACTATATCTCTTTAAGAGTATTTAACAATTTTTTTATAAGTCACTAAAGCACACATACATTGAACTAAGAGTTATAGAAACATATACTTTAAAAGTAAGGTTAATTGGCTAACATCCTGGAAAAGTTAAACTTGTATGTTAAGAAGCTTAACAATAATAAATATTTAGTTAAGAATATATATAGTTTTTGAGACAGAGTCTCATTCTGTCGACCTGGCTAGAGTGCTTTGGCATCACCATAGCTTACTGCAATCTCAGACTCCTGGGCTCAAGTGATCCTCTTGCTTCAGCCTCCCAGTAGGTAAGATTACAGGTAGATACCACCATGCTCAACTAAGTTTCTATATAGTTTTGGTAGAGACAGGGTCTTACTCTTGCTCAGACTAGTCTTGAACTCCTGACTTCAAGTGATCCTCGTGTCTCGGCCTCCCAGAGTGCTAGGATTATAGGCATAAGCCACTGAACCTAGCCCAAATACTTGTTTCTTGCTCCATTGTTAAGTCATTTGGTGGTAGAGAAAATGTGATGGTTGTGGTAAAAATGATTTCATGCATTGCACAAAATTGAGTGCTAAAACATACTCATTACTGTTTCTAATAATCATCATAAAATAGTGGAAATAGTATAAAATATGATTGAAGATTTAACTCTATCAGCTACTAGGCACAATGCCAAGATTCATAATATCATTGCTCATATTATATAATAGCAAAGGCATGTTAGTAAATGGAACCTATGGCCATTTTAGAAAACAGCTGACACAAACTGTCCTAGACTAGAGTAAAACCACGGTGACAGACAAACAAATCATCTCAGTGACTTTGATCACAAAATTTCCCACCTGACAAAGCACTTTCAGCTTCCTGATACAGCTATGTTTTTAAATATTAAAACTCCATCCGAACGGACACCAAAGATTAACATAATAAACATAGAATTTTAACTTGGGACATAAGTTTATTTTTAAAAACAGAAAACTTAATAAAAATCCATGCTAAAAAAATAAAAATATTGATGTGTGCAGCAAAGGTTTTAAGCAGATGTGGAAAATAATAACATCAAAGCTGAATCAAATATTTCGGACTTTTACATATTTGAACCATAACTCTTAAGAACTAAGAATCAAGCAAGCAATCACTTTAGTGTCACCAGGGTCTACATATAGTGTTAGGTTAAGATGAACTTTATACTTTTATAAAACTTTGCAATTTTTCATTTCCATGTATTTTATACATGTCTTTTTATTTTCACAATCTGCAAGGCTACCAAAGCAAGGGAATATTTTTTTCTGAAAGTTGAGAATACCAAGATATAAATGATCAACAAACTTGCTCACTGTCATAGTTAATACCAAAGGTGACTTACTGATGGCTAGTGTTAAAATTTTTTCCAAAATACTAGGTACATGACAGAATAAACTTGGATATGTCTTAAAAGCACAGCTGCCTGGGCCTATTAATCACAATCTCCAGGAGAAGGGCCCATGCATCTCCACTTTTTTTAAAGCTCTTAATTCTTATGTCCACTGAAGTCTGAGAACCAATGCAGATCACAGTAGGAAGTACAAGTGAAACTATCTCAGCTTTATCTCTGCCAGCCCACAGCAAATCTTTTGAAATTAAGTGGCCACAGTGAGCTTGGCTCCTTTGTTAAAAGTCATTGATGTCAATGGTGGTGCAAATGTAATGTGGTTTTTAAAGCCACTAATCATAGCATGCCTAAGAATCCAAAATATGGAGTGGTTACTCAATAAAATCAAACCTTTCCTCAGTGGATTATTATGATCACAGCACTTATGGCACATCAAGGATAATGAGAAGGGAAAATCCCAAAGAATTTTACCACCTGATATATCCATTTCAGAAAAGGAAATTACTGACAAAATTAGGAATTCAGAAAAAAGTACGAGCTAGATCTGTACGTAATAACATGGATAGTGCTCCAAGACACACTGCTGAATTTAAAAAGTTACAGACCAATATATATGTATGAAACAATTCATGACATATACATACCTATGTACAAAACAATATTGTCTATGAGTAAATAGAAAAGCACATTTAAAGGTCAAGAACTGCAGTGTTTGATACAAGAGCTACTAACCACATAGGAACATTTAAATTGAAATTACTTAAAATTAAATACAATAAAAAATCAGGCCAGGTTTGGTGGCTCAAACATGTAATCCTAGCATTCTGGGAGGCCTAGGTGAGTGGACTGCCTGAGCTCATGGGTTTGAGACCAGCCTGAGCAAGAGCAAGATCCTGTCTCTAAAAATAGCTGGTGTTGTGGTAGTTGCTTGTAGTTCCAGCTACTTGGGAGGCTGAGGAAAGAGAATCTCTTGAGCCTAAGAATTTGAGGTTGCTGTGAGCTACGACACCAGGGCACTCTACTGAGGGCAACAAAATGAGACTCTTTCTCAATAAAAAAAAAAAAATCAGTTTTCAGTCACGCTAGCCACAAGCAATCAATAGCCACCTGCATCCAGTAGCTACTGGACTGTACAATATAGATATAGGGCATTTCCATCATCACAGAAAGGCCTATGGGACAGCACTGATATAAAAAGACATAAACTCACAAGGGTAGGGGGCCTGGCTGGGGAGTGGGAGTTTAGGCAAAGTTGAGAGTAGGAGATAGAATAAAACTTAAAAGAACTCAGCCTTACCTGTAAATTCTGCTTTTAATTTTTTTTATTTTAAAGAAAAAGAACTTTAGAATTGATGTGCAATTTAAAAATCATTAAAAACTAGAAAGGTAAATCTTTATTAGAGATATATAAAAATATATAGGAAGCCTGGAAAAGTTTTAAATATCTCACAGAGAGCTCTAGATTAATGTGCATGGAGTATTAAAAATATTCCAAAGTTCTGAAAAGAAATATATACATGAAAAAGCCAAGTACAGGGGCAGCGCCTATGGCTCAGTAGGTAGGCGACGCCCCATATACCGAGGGTGGCGGGTTCAAACCCAGCCCCGGCCAAACTGCAACAAAAGAATAGCCGGGTTTTGTGGTGGGCGCCTGTAGTCTCAGCTACTCGGGAGGCTAAGGCAAGAGAATCACCTAAGCCCAAGAGCTGGAGGGTGCTGTGAGTTGTGATGCCACAGCACTTTATTGAGGGTGACAAAGTGAGGGTCTGTCTCTAAAAAAAAGAAAAGAAAAGAAAAAGAAAAAGCCAAGTACAGCTGATAAACCAAATAAGTTACTGTTTGAGGAAAGATATCCCCTTGAAATGGACTAAGAGAATTCAAATCAAAAGAGGGCAGTCTCCAACTATTAACTAGAAATTAAATGGACAATAAGTAGTATATGAAGGTATATTTACTCAATAAGTACCCTAGAACTGTAGTCCCCAACCCCCAGGCCACAGACCAGTACTGGTTGTGGTCTGTTAGGAACTAGGCTGCACAGCATCACTTTCTGAGCTCTGCCTCCTGTCCCATCCCTCATTCCCCCATCTTCCCACTACAAGGAAAAATTGTCTTCCATGACACTGGTCTCTGGTGACAAAAGGTTTCTGGTTCATGGCCTGTTAGGATCCTGGACACACAGCAGGAGGTGAGAGAAGTGGACCAGCAGCAAAGCCTATCGCTTGAGCTCCGCCTCCAGGCCCGTCCTCTCCCCTCTCCAGGATCCTTGGAAAAATCATCTTCCATGAAACTGATCCCTGGTGCCAAGAATGTCGGGGACTGCTACTTTAGAACTATAGAGGCATTGCAGGGTACTGGAAAGTTGGGAGTTCAACAGAGTTAAGATTTGCATCTTCACTCTCCTTCTAGTTAAATGTTCTTAAAGAAGTTATTTAAACTTGCTGATTCTCTACCTGCTCATCTGTTAAATGGGAAATATAGCTGTGCCTAGGTATATGGTTCCAGGAATACCTATATATAAGCTATCTGTGCATATTCGAGCCTTGTGGTTGGCTGTGAGGAACCCAAGGTTACGAAGGGTCCACCCTCATTATATTTGAGTTTTGTAACTCATGAACACTGTTACTTTCTGTCTGTACTGGATTGGAAAAAGTCTGCGTGTAAGTGGAAACATGCAGTTCAGACTCCTGTTGTTCAAGGATCAACTATATTTAAATCAAAGCGTTGTGAGGAGTAAGTGAGTTGTGAGCAAATTGCCTAACACAGTCCCTGGCACACAGATACTAGCTGCCATCTGAGAAACACTTTCTTAATGATCATTATTATTTTAGTGATGATTGTCTTGATAACATTTAAAATCTATTCTAAGACCAAGAACTCATATTGTTCTTAAATGGAAAACCACAAAATAAACAGCAGCAGGATAAGACATGTTGGTATTACCTGTATCAGAAACCAAAAGGAAAAAAAAAAAAAGCCCAACATCCACATAGGGAAAAGAAAATTGTCCTACTACGTTCTTCACATATTTGAACTCGTTAATCCTCGTAAGTAGGTACTATCATTATCCAAATTTTACAGGAGAAAAGTGAGCCATAGGGGCATTATATAAATTGTCTGTAGTTGCACGGTTAGAAATTGATTGAGCTAGGATATAAATCCAAACAGTCTACTACAAAGTCCATCCTATTAAACACTGCACTGTACATAGTAGAACCTCCACAGTTGACCATTTCTCTACACTGACCACCTTAAGCTGATCTAATTTTCATAGGCCAGACATGCACCACATGTACTCAACTGAGGTTCCTTAGGTTGATCACCTCCATACGTTGACCAGTTTGTTACAGTCCCTTGAGTAGTCAATTTATATAGGTTCTATTGTATGTTCTAACAGATTACATCACCACAGGTCTGGAAATTGCAAGAAATAAATGAACTGGCTGTAATAAATTAAATCAGCAAGATTACAAGATATAACCTGCATAATAACACACAGTTAAAACAAAACTAAATAAAAATAAGAAGCTATGCTCCTGGACAGTAAGACTTCACTATGATAGGGATGATACAACATCTCTTAAGGCAATATACAGATCTGGTTGTATTCTGATCAGTCTTTGCCTTTGCTGTCTCCACCCCTCTACCAGAATCTCTCTCTTCTTCTGTTCCTCAGTGCTTCCCTTTCTTACTATTTGTCTGATAAAAACCTAGTTTAAAATTTAGCTTTTAATGCAGGAGTGTTCCACCTGCAGCCTGCAGCCTGTAGACTCCATGCTGATTTTGTAAGCGCTTTTCTTATTTAACCTTTTTTTGGCTAATTGGCTTTTGTTAGTGTTTGTATATTTATGGTGTGGCCTAAGACAACTCTTATTCTTCCAATGTGCAACAGAGCTTGAAAAAAGGTTGGACTCTCCCATTTTAAGATCTCATTATGCATACTGATATTAGGAAGCTCAGGTTACCACCAAAGCACTATGTACCATGAAAAACATCAGTGTCGCTAAAAAAGACCTGGAGTGTTAAGAGCTATATGGACAGCATTTGGGAAGGCTGAGGGTACCAACTTCTGAACACTGAAAATGACTATTTAGTTACAGAACATTTACGGCTCACTGAATTACTGATCTGAGTCTAAATAATGCTCTAGTAATAGAGATTTAACACACAAATGAATGAGCAAGCGTTTACCCCAATATGGAAGAGGGCGCTAACAGGCTTGTGATCACTGGTTTTCAATTCCATGTGACTCCGATAGTTAAGTTGATTAACATTTGTTCCTCTCCAAAGAATTCGGTCACACCAGGCTGGAACTCGACATTTTCCACTGAAAATTAAAAAATGAGTCATAAAGAATACATACCACACAAGAAACTACTACACTGGTTTAGACCGGAGTTAGGTCCTCTTTTCACATGCTCCCAAAGAGTTGTGTACTTCTCCTTCCCTAACAACTACCCTCCATATCATGCTGCAAGCTCAGTGAAAGATCTATAGTCTACCCACTGAATTCCTAGCATCTAGCATGTTATCTGGTGCAAAGCAGCTGCTCAGTACCTCTCCTCCTAGTAGCCATACCAACTATGATCCACACCAAAAGCAATACCAACTCTAGCCATCCCACCATGGTTACTCGTACTATTAGAAAAACTGACCATTTCCTTACATTTTACATAGGTGCACACGCAGAAGTGTCAATATGAATATATTCCAAATATTCACTATTTATTCTGGGAAAAATCAATATCAATAATATATTGTTGAGTATTAAAATTATTATTAGAAAAAGCAATGAGAAAGTTAGGAGGTAGCAATGGAGGTATCAATATCAATAACATTATTGACAATTAAAATTATCTTTAGAAAAAGCAATGAGAAAGTTAGGAGGTAGAAATGGAGGTATCAATATCAATGGATGTATCAATATCAATAACATATTATTGACAATTAAAATTATCTTTAGAAAAAGCAATGAGAAAGTTAGGAGGTAGCAATGAAGGTATCAATATCAATGGAGGTATCAATAGCAATAACATATTATTGACAATTAAAATTATCTTTAGAAAAAGCAATGAGAAAGTTAGGCGGTAGCAATGGAGGTATCAATATCAATGGAGGTATCAATAGCAATAACATATTATTGACAATTAAAATAGGATCACACTTATGGTGCATCTTAGAAGGGACAGGTGAAACCTACTAAATGCAGAACACAAATGTTTTCACACAATAAA
>CAUYON010065186.1:0-10937 GCA_963573935.1 Arctocebus calabarensis
TCTTTATATAGTGATCAAGGAAATGCCATGAAGGCTATCTGTAACAGTATGATCAAAATATTTCTGAATGTATATGAATCGTGCCCTGTGATTGCACCAATGTACATAATTATGATTCAATAAAATTATTAAAAAAAAATAAATTGTGGTACATGTATACCATGGAATACTATGCAGCCTTGAAGAAAGATGGAGACTTTACCTCTTTCACGTTTACATGGATGGAGCTGGAAAATAGTCTTCTTAGCAAAGTATCTCAAGAATGGAAGAAAAGTATCCAATGTACTTAGCCCTACTATGAAACTAATTTATAGCTTTCATATGAAGGCTATATCCCAACTATCGCACAAGAATATGAGGAAAGGGGCAAGGGAGGGCAGGGGGGAGTTTGCGTAGAGGGAGGGTAATTGGTGGGACCACACTTATGGTGCATCTTAGACGGGTACAGGTGAAACTTATTAAATGTAGAATATAAATGTCTGAATACAATAGCTAAGAAAATACCATGAATGGCTATGTTAGCCAGTTCAATGAAAATATTTCAAATCATATATAAAACCAGCACATTGTACCCCATGATTGCATTATTGTACACAACTATGGTTTAATTAAAAAAAAAAAAAAAAGAAAAATTGGGTGAGAAAAGAACCAGCAACACTTGAACAAAAGTTTTCATAAATTTCCAATGAAAAAGCATTATAAATTTTAAATCCAAAATCTATTGAATTTCTTTGTAATGAATTTTATTTATAAGAAATCATAAATTATTCTTATCCTACAGAATGCCAATTATATTTTGGTATTCCAATATCCTTTCATGTCCAGTTATTGCTAAAAGCTGATATGAAAACTAAGTGAACACTATCAAACCAGAGAGTCCAGTGCCCAGAATGGAGAAAAACCAGAAATGCATCACCCCTTGCAGAATGTTCCTTGAATGAGCGCTTCCTCTGTCTGAATTACACAAATATCGTTTAAATTAATCTCTGGATTTTTAAGGCCTAGGATAATAAGGCAATGAGGAATGCTTGGGAAAAACTATCTTTTCTCAGCTACCAGGAGAGGGGTAGGGATGGTGATGGCAAAGTTATAACAGTGATCCCTGCTCTGGTAGAATCAAAATGTAATGGGGCAATGAGAGTGTCCCCCACATAAGAAAGCCTCACATCTCCTCACGGTATAATACGATCTCAGAGAAGCAGAATTAATGGGGCAACTGGGGTTGGCAAGACGCCTGAGGAAAAGCTTTGTTGACCATCCTGAGGGTACAGGCTCAAGTCAGGACGGAAGGGGCTGCAGTCTCCATGTGTAGGTAGCTTCTGGGCAGAAGTGGCCAACCAGCCAGAGGCACAGGGGTGCTGAACAGGACACGCAGCCGGCTGCTGTCTATCCTGCCCCCAGGGCCCATGCATTGTAGATGTTAAACCATAACCAGCAAACGTGGAAGCTGCCGGGAAATGCAGTCATTACCACTGAGGCAGAGGGGGATGAGAACGGGAGTCAGCAAAGCCCTGGGTCATTTGCAGCTGGACCCTGCCTGCTCAGCGCACTTTCAGAAAAGAGCAGCAACAAGGTGGTTTTGGAATTTGGGGAGTGTGAAGTTTTTCTTCTAAGCTTCTAATGGTGTTGAAATGTCACGTGGATCACAGAACTCAGCAGAATTTTCCTTGATTAAGCAGACTGCTCTGTGGGCCAGGATGGCATTCTAACGACTGCCAGTAATTCTGCTGAATGAGATGGTCTGGTCTGTAATTCCCATTTCTGCAGGAATGGTGTCTTTAGCATAATTTATATAACTTATATGCTAAAGACAGCCTCGGTATCTTTAGTATAATTTACCTTATTTCTGAAATTACTATATGAGTTTTTTTTTTTATCCCATCAAATCTAAATCTTTACTCTTGACAATGGAAAAACAAACAAACAAACAAAAGTCTCCCAAACTGTATATATATATATATATTTTTTGCAGTTTTAGACCAGGGCTCAGTTTGAACCCGCCACCTGCAGCATATGGGGCGGGCGCCCTACTCCTTTGAGACACAGGCGCTGCCTCTCCCACACTGTATTTTTCACCAGAAATTAACTTTTCACCAAAACTATAAATATTGCAAGAACCAAATGCCTACTAACGTGAACAATCCCACTTTTTGGACTACAACCTTTATGGTTTACCTGGCAATTTCTCTGTCAGAGGTTGAGATTTTCTTTAATGTAGGTCTGTCTCCACTCTAATCTCTGGCTCAGAGCAGATACTCGATAAATGTGGTGCACAATGACAAAAAAGAATGCTTTTGTTCCATGTGTGCTAGGGACAAAGGGAATTTTGTGCATCTCATATGCCATTTTTGTATGCCATAAGAGGTGTCACATACACTTTCTCTTCACGAGATGCTCCAAAGAAAAATGACTCATGTGAACTTTCACATCTGATGTTTTGTGAAACAAAGAAACTTTATCACGACTTTACTGTTTCCTTACAATTACTGAATAAATGATATTGCAGAAAAATAGAAACCAAACAGTGCTGATTCCTCTAGGTCAATTTTTTTCCACTAATAATTAATTTTTCAAAAGAAGTTAGAGGAACGTTCTATGGCCAGTATCTCCATGGAGATAAGACTGCACTTCTTTTTTTTGATCTTTGTTATTTCCAGTTTATTGTCATCCTAAGTACATGTGTTCATTTATTCTCCTAGTCTTTATTGAGCCTTTCAGCAGAAAGAACAGAAGAGGAGGAACATTCCCTGATTTTGAATTTGAATCTAATTATTTATCAGCAAATACATGTCACATAATTTAATAAGAAAACAAAATGCAAAATTGGAAAGTACAATATATGTGTTGTATGATGTGAAAATTTTAAAATATGATCCACTGGTCAGGAAAGTGTTTTTTGCTCCTTAAAAAAACCCAAAACACAATAGGAATGTCTGAGCTAATAATTGTTTCTTTTACTTGAAATAAGTTTGGGTTTTTTTTTTCTATTTATGTTTTAGTAAACATAAGAAAGCATACACTTAAATGATTTTTTTTTTAACCCCTCCAGTTTTACTAGTGTTAACCAGATACTTCTAAAAAGCCTTTGGGGGAATTGTCTTGACAACTAGTCAGGGCAAGAATTAGGAAAGTGAGTGACACAGACCAGGTACCCAGAGCCCCGGGAGCCCCCTGCTCCCCGTCAGGCTGCTGTCCCGTCTGCAACAGTGGCCCCACGGGGAGCCTCTCAGGGGTTTTCTTTTACTTTTCAAAATATTAAAATGTATCTCTGACTCATTCTCATTATTTTCCACTTTGCCACCTTTGTTATTATTAGAAACTAAGAAAAATATAGAAAATGAACTTCACATTTTTATCAAGTATTCCCAGGGATGAGAAGTTACATAATGGAAATTACATCTCAAAATAGTCTTTCTAGGAACTATAGCCTCCTTACCCCACCCCAGATTCCAATCTGCATCTCCCATCTACTATGCCCTCAGAAGTACATCATTCAGGGGTTTTTGTTCATTTGTTTCGTATTTTTTCAATGGCAACTTCTCATGGGAAAAAGAGTAGTAGGCATTGGCAACACTGGTATAAATTGACACAGCCTTTATGGGTAACAATCTGGCAATATTTATCAATACTTTAAAAAATATTTATAGTCTTTGACCGTAATTTCAGTACTTAGGAATTGACCCAAAACGTTGAAGAATCACACATAGATGTACATGTGACCATTTTTATCAATAATATTTAAAAGAGAAAAAATATATAATGTAAATGTCTGTTTCAGTGGTTAAATGGTAAATGGTGACATCAAATTTGGTTCCTTCAGTTTTTATTTTTCATTTTTATATTTTCAGACATCGTCTCACTATGTCACCCTGGCTAGAGTACCGTGGTGCATCAGCTCAGCTCACTAGGTTCCAGGGATCTGCCTCAGTTTCCCGAGTAGCTGGGACTGCAGGTACCTACCACAGTGCTTGGCTAATTTTTCTGCTTTGTAGTAGAGATGTGGTCTCACTCTTGGCTCAGGCTGGTCTCTAACTCCTGAGCTCAAGCAATCCACCTGCCTTGGCCTCCCAGAGTGCTGGGATAAAGGCATGAGCCACCGTACCCTGTCAGTCTATTCAATTTTTAACGTCACTTCATGTTGTAACTTGTTGCTCAAGAACTGTGGATTAATTTCATGTCTCCATCTCTTCCAATGAATCAAAGGCTCCAAGAAGTTAGGGATCTTTGTGTCATTTAAAATAAGATGAGCATCACTGTTCCACAACTTCCTCAGGAAGACCGACCTCCAAGCTCATTTACCATACAGATCACCAAATCCATCCTCTATCAACTTCACCCAGTGGGTCTTAGTTGGGGTCTTTGCTATGCTGACACCCTCCAGTAATTTTTATCCTCAGGGAATTTGGGGAGCACAAAAGATGGCTTACACTTCCTCTGAAAGGAATCAGGTGAACTGCTCATATTTGAATGTTATTGTCAGGCCCACTTTCAGGTACCTCTCCCCAGCAGATGCAAATGTGAGGCCTGCAAAGGGGCCAGGGGAGCAGGGGAAGCAGTGAAGGCAGCTTCTGAATGGTAGGCAGGCATTCACATCTGCTCCATCATTACAGATATTGAATCACATCTGGTGCCAGCTGAGACATGCATGCCACAGGGCTGTCATTTTATGCAGCACTCTGGCAGCTAATCAATGCCAAATTCCTTACCCTACATTTTGCTAAGTGTGAAACTGTTTGAATTTTGCTACACATCGAATAAGCACTTAGCAAAGTGGCCTCCTTGGTCATTTCAAATGCCTACAACTTCATTCAGGGAAACGTAACCAACTTGCCAGCTGTGGCTGCATCCCTAGGTTGTCCCTGAAGTTCAGGGCGGATGAGCTCACAGAGCTAGTCTCAGACTTTGCAATGACTTTGGAAACTGCCATCCCTATGGGTTGCTATTAGTGGGCCTTGAAAACACACGTGTTTGTGTTTGACTTCAGAAATGGACTCGTTTCATTTCAAACCTTCATCAACAATGATATGTTTTAGCCTGTCTACCCTTTGCTTATAAACAGAATTAAATCTTACCCAGAGGGAGGTACTCAACACGGTTACAAGGATGCTGAGATCCCCGAGCAGGGTCAGGGGAGCCCAGGAGAGTCCAGGCCCCCAAACACTGGTCACCTCCAGGTGAACCATGATGACAAAACTTTGGCAAGTAAGCTTAAAGAGCCTTCCTAGTAAGTGAAATGCTGAGCAGTAAACTAAAGCTCCTGAGAATCCTAATGCTTCTATCCTGCACTATCCCTGGTAAATCCTGAAATGTTTTTGTTAGTCCAGAATTGTTTGGAAGGCACAGAAGATGAATTCAGTGTCTATGAAGGTGTCCCTTGGAGAAAGCGTCCTTTCAGGCGATTGTTCCAGCCTAGAAATGCATTGTTTAGCCCTTGCTTATAAACCTTCCAAGGCAACTCCCAGCTTACTGGGTAACTATCCCTCTCTGGTTCCAAAAATCACTTCATTCCTGGTAATGCCGTGAGCCAATTGCTGTAATGACATATGGAACCTCAGGTCCCTCAGGCCCCTGACTGAAATATTTACTAGGTTTTAAAAGGCAAGTCCAGGGCAGCGCCTGTGGCTCATTGAGTAGGGCGCCAGCCCCAAATACCGAGGGTTGGCAGGTTTAAGCCTGGCCCTGGCCGAACTGCAAAACAAAAAAATAGGCAGACATTCTGGCGGGCACCTGTAGTCCCAGCTACTCCAGAGGCTGAGGCAGGAGAATTGCCTAAGCCCAGGAGCTGGAGGTTGCTGTGAGCTGTGTGATACCATGGCACTCTACCCAGAGCAATAAAATGAGACTCTGTCTCTACAAAATAAATAAATAAATAAATAAATAAATAAATAAAAGGCAAGTCCAAGCTATCACAGACCCTTTAATTAAGACAACATTGAGCAAAACTAATATCAAAGCTTCCATTTTATAAATAAATAAAGCATGTCTCAATTTTAGTAACCAAGGAACTGTCCCTTGTTAATAGAGAACATCTGATTTAATAACAAATTTTCCCAAACAACACTATATTCTATTAACAACAAAATACTGCTTGGAAACTGTCTTTTCCTAAAAACACTCCACCTTATAGTTAACAAGAGGCTACAAACTCAATTAGCATGCAGAGGCGATTTCTGTACCAGAGAACATCGGAACATTGACTTTTAATTCGGCCATGTAGCCGTCTCTCATTTCACACTGGAACATTTCAGAAACAGGTTGAAAGCTTCATTTCTCATAGTTCATAATTGCAAAGCTCTATAATTAAGCCACAAATAGTACCCATAGAAACAGCAAGCTTTCCTAGAGACAGGGTCAGAGGTGGGGGTGAGGGGGGGAGGCCGCCCACCGCACAGCAGCTGTGCACTCGCTAATGAATTACAAAACTTCTCTGAGTCTCATTCTTCCCAGAAGTGCTATGAGAAAACTGACAAATTTTAAATTACTCTGGAGTTCTGAGAGGACAGGATATAGGAGTATAACAGAGTATTCTCCGTACTGTTCAGGTTAAACTAAGCTTGCATTATCACAGCATGGGCTCTGAAACCATACCTATCATTGGCATAGAAATGTCCCAGTGATGTGACAATTTTTCAGACCCCTTGTCTTCTCTATTCAGCTGTAGCCACCTAAATTTTAGGGTACTTTTTATTTGCCTGCCCTGTCCTGGGTTCTGCAGGTATATGTTGAAAAGACAGAGAAAGTACTGATTAATCTTGATTTCTTTAAGATTTTCAACTGGAAGGCATAAAGTCCATTTTACAAAACTGTTTTACTTTTAAATTCACACTTGTTTAATTATCTCTGCTGGAGCCAATACTCAACCTTAAAAAAATAACAAATAATGAATAACAAAATCCCTTCATGTTATCCCCAAATAACAAGAGATTCCCGTAATCTTTCCACTGATAGCAGATGGTTCTCAAATAAGTAGTACCTTGTTATTAGTTAACATTAACTAAAATGGTATTTTATTTAGATTCCATGGGTCTATGATTTAATACAGATACAGGTTAGATCAACTGTTTACAAACATACAGTTCTGTCTCCATTTGTTACCGTATGTATAACTTATTTGGCCATTGTTAAAATACTAAAACATTATTGTTTCTGCTGATATATGCCACAGGAGAAGAAGGCGATTCTTTAGTGTATAGATAGCGGGCCACAGACAGCCTCTCTTCCGTATAACTTTCATGAACAAAGCTTTGTCTTGTAATCGTAAAGATCATGCCAAACCATACTACTCTGTTAACATATGATGATAAATCTGAATTAGAGAATGACCTGATTTATTGGATAAATAAAATGAGTTTTAATTCAGACATCTAAAATGCCTGGAAAAATCATGATCACTTACATTTCTATACACATTTTTACTGATACTATTTTTATACTTGACTTCCTTGGCAAATAGATCAAGTATAAATGGTAGGACTGCCTCAATCATCCATAAAAACTTTGGAATATTAACTGTATTTGTAGTAACACTTCTGGCTACCTTTATCCTCATCATCTTTTCCTAGAACTAGAAATAGGGTACAAACTTATCCACACAGGGTCGTATGACTGGTGTGAACTGGGCGGTGGGGCGCGTCAGAGCTGAGGTCTTTGGGATCAGACATCATGTTTGACACAGGGTTCTGCAACTTGCCAGATGTGCTTGCCGTGATGTCAGGCAAGCAACTCAAACTTGTTAAGCCTCAGTTTCTTCGCTGGAGAAATGAAGAAAATAATAGCATCTACTCAAAAGAATACTGGGAGTATTAAAGAATAAAGGGGGAAAAGTATTTAGTACACTATCTGTCACATAATAAGCCCTGGAGAAACATTCACTGTTATTATGACCCAGCTCTCTTAGAAGTCTAAGACTAAATTGCCTGCCAAGCTAGCGAGGGGAGTTTTTGTTTATTGGTTTGTCTATTTTCTCCAATATTAGTGGTTCCTAGCTGGCAACAGTAGAGACTGTTAAATTAGTAGTCCAAAGACTTTGTGCTCTGACCTCATTTTTATTAACTTTGGAACTGTTTACAAGTTGTTAACGGTCCCCGAGCCTCTGTTCCCTCATCTGCACAATGAGAACATAACCTTTAGATGGGTCTATAGCAAAGATTATATAAAATAACCATATGCAGAAGCATTTTGGAAATTGTAAGGCACCTCAGTGATGTAACATTTTATCAATGGGCATTTAAATAAAAAGAAAGGACGAAGCCTGTAATGGTAACTAACCATTAGACTTTCTGTGGCCAGAGTGCCCTTCCTGTAATCTGAGATCACATAAAGGGAATTGTGCAGTCTTGCCATCTATTAAAAGCCGAATTGCTAATTCTAACCTTTTTGCTTTACTTTTCTTTTGTAAACCAAGTTTGATCCAGTCCACCGTGGTTTTTGGAAATGCCTTTGACCTTCTATTACTGTGCCCTTCTCTCGAGCTCTGTAATGAACCATTTGCCATGTTACAGGAATATATAAGCTACTTCTTACAACGTAAATTGTAAGTACTACAAGTGCATGTATTGCCTTAATCCTGTTGCTTACATTGAGACAAATTTTTAACAGCGTCTTTAGAGACGTGAGCTGAATATGTTTTTTGCTTAAAAAAATTGCTTTACATATCCTTTCCAAGTGCAGGAGGCTGAGTTGTTTATAGCTGGTTCAAAGGCTAGACTGTCAAGTTGCTAACATTAAGATCAAATTATCTTCTCTGTAGATATCAAGATACACAGCATCTCTTTCCATAACACAGAGCAGGCTGGGGGGTTGTTATATCTGTGCCAATGTTACAAAAGCGTTCTGGCCACCACCTGCATTTGTGAGGCTGTATACTGTACAGCTGTCTAGGCGCCATTCACACTGGAATGATTAATTATTATGACAAGTTTCTAGCAAATGCAAGTGTATTTTTAAAAACACTTTCTATAAAAAGAGCATATTTTTTCTAGCAAAATCATTTATTTTATTATAGTTTTCTATCCCATAACAAGTAAAATGCATTGAAAAGTAGAACTCATGGCTCGGCGCCTGTGGCTCAATGGGCTAAGGCGCCAGCCATGTACACCTGAGCTGGTGGGTTCAAATCCAGCCCGGGCCCGCCAAACAACAATGATGGCTGCAACCAAAAAATGGCCGGGCGTTGTGAAGGGCGCCTGTAGTTCCAGCTACTTGGGAGGCAGAGGCAAAAGACTCGTTTGAGCCCAGGAATTGGAGGTTGCTGTGAGCTGTGATGCCACAGCACTTTATCCAGGGTGACAGCTTGAGGCTCGGTCTCAAAAAAAAAAAAAAAGAAAAGTAGAACTCATTTTTTAATTTACATGCAGGCATGTATATGAGTTCTATTTATACATAAATATAAAAATATATATGTTTATATGTACACATGTTTTTAGGTGTAACAAAATAAAAAATATATATATTTATAAAGTTATATTTACAACTTTTCTTCACAGACTCTAATTTAACTCTCATTATTAGTTTTAAGTTGTTCTTTTACTATTTTTGATCATCTATACCCATCAGGCCTCAGACTCATAGAAGTTCATGGCCTGTTAGGAACCAGGCTGCACAGTGGGATGTGAGTGGTGGGTGAGCCAGTGAAGCTTCATCTGTATTTACAGCCGCTCCTCAGCACTCACATGAACCCCACCTCCAGTCAGATCAGAGCCGCATGAGATTGTCAAAGGGGCACAAACTCTACTGCAAATTGTACATGTGAGGGCTCTACATCGTGCTCTTTATAAGAACCTAATGCCTCCAGCCTGGTCTATGGAAAAATCGTCTTCCATGAAACTGCTCCTTGGTGACAAAAAAGAGATGCAGACTGCTGATCTATATCAAATTCTATAAAAGGATTATTGAAGTTCATGAAGAAGTGTTTTAGCATCAAACCAGGTGACCCAGATAGTAAATGAGGGTTATTACCATTCCTTTGACAAAATTGCCATTAGGATAGTGTAGCTATTACATTACCTCATCTCAGGCCACGGAAGCCAGCCTCACGGAATGCACAGGTGGAGAATCCCCACTCTTCCTTCATGAGCTGCTGTAGTGGAATCAACGGCAGCCAGGACAGAGCCATTCCAATACCTCATGAAAAGCACATCGTCAATCAAGCAAAACCTTTGATTTTCATTAAAATACTTTACTTAGCCAGTGCAGATACTTTTTAGGCATTCATATTTTCTCAAAGTATCAGGAGTCTTAGGAGCACTAAAATTAGTCAAAGCTTTAAAAAATTTTTACTAGAACTTTAATTAGGATTTTAGTCATAAAACCTCATTTTTTTTTTTGCAATTGTATTATTAGCAACATTTTTATTTTTTTTATTTTTTTTATTGAATCATAGTTGTGTACATTAGTTCAACCATGGGGTACAGTGTGGGGACTTCACATGCAATCTGAGATCTTTTATCAACCTGATTGACATACCATTTATGATATTTTCTCATCTACTATATGAAAACATTTTTGCTCCGTATTTAGAAGTTTTCTCCTGACCCTTCGAATATGTACCACACATGTGATCTCACCCTTTGTCCCATCTCCCCCCACCCTCTCCCCTTTCCGCGTCTTCCTGTGCAATAAATGGGTTGTAGCCTTCACTTGAACAATAAAGAATTTGTCTCATGTTAGGGGTGTATACATTGGATACTTTTTCTTCCATTCTAGAGATACTTTGCTAAGGAGAACATGTTCCAGCTCCATCCATGTAAAAATGAGAGAGGAAAAGTCACCCTCTTTCTTTAAGGCTGCATAATATACCATGGTATACATGTACCACAGTTTATACAGATGGCGGAGATGTCTGAAATCGATCAATTCCAGCTTCTACCTGGCACCAGGGAGGGTGCTCACACTTTCTATCTGACATTTGGCACATATGTCTTATCTGTTTAAATCAG